>JAANYP010003133.1:600000-847837 GCA_020465985.1 Centrapalus pauciflorus
TAACTTGATTTTTAGTGATTTTTGTGGGCAAAATTGAGTTTTTTAGGTGAAAGTATGTGGAGAAAGTGAAGGAGCCGTAAGGGGGGCGCAAAGGATGCTCTTGTAGGGTTTTGCAAAACATTTTTCTATTTAAAATGAAAAGGTTTCGGGCAGGCGCACCCCTGGGCGCAGGCCTGCGCCGGCGGCTGCGCTTGGGGGGCCTGTTCGGTTCAAAAAATTTTCGTTTTTCAGTTGGTTGGGTGCATGCTTGGTTTGATAATTTACGTTTTTTACGATAAAAAATATGGTTTACAAGCATTTATCCTACACTTTTTAAAACACGTATATGTGTTTCCCCTTCCCCAACTTTAAAGAATGTGTCGTCCCCGACACTACGGAGGCTAAAATTAGTCTATGAGCATGATAATATGTAGGTAACAGAGATAAGCAAGTCAAATGTGCATTAAGCATAGCATGCAATTGTTCCGAAATCAAAAAGTCTAAGGTGCCAACACGAACACCATGCATATTTGTTATGGCCTAAGGTCATTTACACAACCAAGTAGCAATTGTTTTAAAGTTCAAGACCATAGTTTGTTAGAGAGAATTTCCCGAAAATATGGAATCAGTAGTCATCAGGAGACGTCAGATGAGAGGTGTTGGTGGAGACGGTGTGGGAACTACGGCGGCCGACTGCCCGCTCAAGCTCCTCTATCCTCGTTTGGAGGCTAGCGAGCCAACGGTAGTGAGCTCCCACCGTGATCCCGTGAACATTGACATCTTGTTTGAGCTTGTCCACCTCCGAAAGGACTGCAGTGTTTACTGCCAGTATTCCTTCTACCGCATTCTTTATGGCGGTCAGACGTGCTTCCAGGACCTCGTTCTCCGACAAGTGTGCGTTTGATGAACCTCCCTTCTCAAACTTTACCTCAGCTTTCACAAACTTTACTTCATCTTTCTCAAACTTAAACTCACTTATTCTCGCTTTACCCTTGTCTAGAGGTTGGTCATATCGATAAAAAGATCGGCTGGCAGGGATGATCGAGACAGTACCATGCGCGGGGTCCCTAATCAAGAAAGTGCCTGAAACTTGTTCAAATTGTAAACCCGCCATCGTATGCCATGTAAACCAAACGTCATTGGGTCCCAAAAGTCGTGGGCTCGCCCCTTTCGATATGACTCCCATATTAATAAAGAGTTCAGTGAGCATACGTCCATATGGTATTTCCATGTGTGGTTTGACGAGGGTTGCTTCCCAAATATTTTGCATCATGATGTACGCGAGGGAGATGGCCGGTTTTCCCGTGAGCAAAGCATGAATAAGTATAACTTCGCGGGTTCGAACGGCAGTGGTGTTAGCGGATCTTGGCAAAATATTGAAGACAATGAGCTTCCACAAGACTTTAGCCCAAGGGCGAAGATCACCCCGATAGTACTTTGAATAGACCCTTGCTTGTTCGATCGTAAGATTGAAAACCTCAGTTAGCTTTTTAGCCCATCCCTCCGAGTGTCTCAACACCCCACTAGATAAGTCTTGTTCAGTCCAAAATTCCCGTGCGACCGGGATGTCCGTGTCAAAATCAAAGTAATCACATAATTCTTTCCTAGAGACTACAACTTCTTTCCCATTGATACGACCTCGTAATTCAAAATCATGTTCTACAGCCCCCTCTCTTCGGATCAGAGTTGTCATCCATTCATAGATTTCGGTTTCATGAACATACGGAGTTTCAATTTGCAACACCCCTGACCACCCAATCCGATCAAAGCTCTCGATAATTCCAAAATGTTTAAAATCTGATTCCTTAAGAGTCTTTTCTATGAAAAAATGTGTGGGTGGTTCGAAAACCGGCGGCGAGGGTGGTGGTGACGGATACTCGATGTTTATCGGGATGGGGGTATGCACACGCATTCTCGGGGTGCGAGTGATACGTCGGCGAGAATTCCCTGTGAATTGTTGTGACATCTATGCACATATAGCAAAGAGAAACGGAATTTAGCACAATTAAATGCACACAATGGCACACAAGCATGTTAGTCTCGATGGAGTTCGAAGAACCCGGTGATAAATACATAAATGTTGAGTGCAATGCGTTCCATGAAGGTGCAAGTAATTTCAATGTAGTGACCCTTCTCCATGAAGTTGGTGCATGTGCATGAACGATGACGGTAACGAAACATGGCAAGATTTGTCGTGACGTGCATGATTATGAACGACAAATGGAGCGATTAAAAACACGAATCATGAAGTTGAAATGGAGCAACGTGTTCACCCTAAGTTTCGCATAGAATAATGCTTCTCCACTGGATTTTATCACTTAATATAGATTTTCTACACATGTCACAGTGAAAAATTCATGAAAAACACTATATTAAGAAATTAACTAGGAAGGCATGAAATGTATATGTTCTAGCATGTAGCACATAACTAATGACAAATAAAACTCCGAAATATGTTCATCTTCAACATTATGAAGTTAGGGCAATAACAAGAACATCAAACCTCCATGGAAAAAATAGCATCTCTTGGTATAAAAGTAAAAGATGAGGCAGAAAATCACTTACATTGGTGATATGATCAAAGGAGAAGCACGAATCAAGCAAGAATTCCACGTTCCAGAGGATTTAGGAGCAAAAAGGGGGTAGAATTTCGGAGGTTTTGAGAGAGAATGAAAGAAATGAGGTGAAAAAGGGTTTAAAAATCGCTGAAATGCATCGAGGCGCAGACGCAGGCGCACCCCTGCGCTGGCCGGTGCGCTTGGGGCGCAGGCCTGCGCTGGCCGGTGCGCTGCACTGCTCCCAGGCGATTTTTGTGTGTGCTGTTTGTAGTGTTTGGTCCCCCCAAAAAAAACTACAGAATTTTGTCCTCTATTTGTCCAAATTTTCGTATTTCTTTGGCTCGGGATTTGCAGCTTTTTAATGGGTAGATTTTTCCCCAACTTAGTTAGTTGCGATAGGTACACCAGAGTATAGGATGAACTATTATTTGACTAACTAATTTAAAAGAGCACAAACTAAGGCATAATAAAATTTAATCTGCAGAAATTAAAACACACTTTCGTGGTGAAAACGATTGCACTTAGCACGTGCAACAAGCCTTTAAACCCCTCAGTAGCCTGAGTGGACGAGTTATAGTCTCGTGAGGGTTTCTATGGAACACACCCACAAAGTTCACTGGATTGCCTTCCAGAAAGCGCTAAGTTTAATGTCTTCAGCCAGACATTTTGGAACTCTTTAGTATTTAAGTGATATCTTCTAAGACCATTGTCTCAGATGATATAATTTCATTGTCAGCCCATTGTACAAATAATTTTAATCTATGTCCGTTTACTTTAAACGGTTCACCACCTTTTTGATCTATTATTTCAACCGCACCATAGGGGTAGACGTTAGTCACTGTGTGTGGGCCTGTCCACTTACTTTTTAATTTTCCTGGGAAGAGCCGCAAGCGTGCGTTAAATAGCCAGACTTTGTCACCTTTATTAAACACCTTTCGTTTAATTATTCGATCGTGGAAAGCTTTTGTTTTTTCTTTATATATTTTAGAACTTTCATAAGCTTCCTTGCGAATTTCTTCTAATTCGTTCAGTTGGTGTTTTCGATTTATACCGGCAGCTGTGAAGTTAAGGTTTGCGTTTTTAATGGCCCATAAGGCTCGGTGCTCTAACTCAACCGGGAGATGACATAATTTCCCATAAACTAGTTTATAGGGAGACATACCAATAGGGGTTTTATACGCTGTACGATACGCCCAAAGTGCATCATCTAATCGTATTGACCAATCCTTCCTATCGGGTCGTACTGTTTTTTCTAATATTCGCTTAACCTCCCTGTTAGATACCTCTACTTGTCTACTAGTTTGTGGGTGATATGGAGTTGCTATCTTATGCGTTACTCCATAATGCTTAAGTAGTTTGCTAAAGTACATATTTTTGAAATGAGAACCCCCATCACTAATTATCGCTCTAGGAATTCCATGACGAGAAAATATATTACGTTTAACGAATTGGCAAACTACTTTGTGGTCATTAGTCCTTGTGGCTTCGGCTTCTACCCATTTAGAGACATAATCAACTGCCACTAAGATGTATTCGAAACCATATGACTTAGGAAAGGGTCCCATAAATTCTATGCCCCACACATCGAAAATTTCTACTATAAGGATTGGTGTCATAGGCATTTGGTCTCTTTTTGAAATACCTCCTATCTGCTGGCATCGTAGGCATGACTTAACAAACTCGTAGGAGTCCTTAAAGATGGTCGGCCAAAAGAATCCACTTTGTAGGATTCGATGACCTGTCTTTTTAGCACTAAAATGACCTCCACATGCATACGACTGACAGTGATTTAAAATGTCATAATGCTCATTGTCTGGAACACATCGCCGGATAATCTGATCTACTCCTATTTTGAATAAATCCGGCTCCTCCCAAATATACTGTTTAGTTTGAGAGAAGAAATACTTTCTCTGATGTGAATTCCAGTGGCTTGGGGTTTTCCCTGTGACAAAATAGTTTACTAAGTTAGCAAACCAAGGCACTTTTGCGACGAACAATAATTGTTCATCTGGGAAATTGTCCCGAATGGAGTCCAGCATATCAGTGGTGATTGCTGGCAATCTCGAGAGATGGTCTGCTACTACATTTTCTGAGCCTTTTTTATCTCGGATTTCTAAGTCAAATTCTTGTAGTAACAGTATCCAACGAATTAGCCGTGGCTTAGCATCTTTCTTAGCCAAGAGGTGTCGTAAGGCACTGTGATCGGAATACACAATTACCTTAGCTCCCCAGACGTAAGATCTAAACTTATCTAGCGCATATACTACTGCAAGCAATTCTTTCTCAGTGGGTGTGTAATTAATTTGAGCTTCAGAGAAGGTTTTACTTGCATAGTATATTACCACGGTCTTTTTGTCCACTCTTTGACCAGGGACAGCACCTACTGCGTGATCACTTGCGTCGCACATGATCTCAAATGGTTGGGACCAATCAGGTGATTGCAGAATTGGTGCCTCCGTGAGCTTCATTTTCAATGTATTAAATGCCTCCATACAATCTTTATCAAAATTGAACGGTGCATCCTTAAGAAGAAGGTTACATAGGGGTTTGGTCATGGCACTAAAATCTTTTATGAACCTCCTATAGAAACCTGCATGTCCTAGAAAAGAACGAATCCCCTTAATATTAGTCGGCGGTGGTAACGAGGAAATTATTTGTATTTTAGCTCGATCAACCTCCATTCCCCTTTCAGAGACTATGTGTCCTAAGACCACTCCTTCTTTAACCATAAAGTGACTTTTCTCCCAGCTTAGTACTAAATTGGTTTCAGTACAACGCTTAAGAACTTTTTCTAAATGAGAGAGGCACCCTTCGAATGACTTATCAAATATCGAAAAGTCGTCCATGAAGATTTCAAGAGAACCTCCGACCATGTCTGAAAATATGGCCATCATACATCGCTGGAATGTGGCCGGAGCGTTACATAATCCAAATGGCATTCTTCGGTAGGCGAATGTGCCATACGGACATGTAAATGTCGTCTTATCTTGATCCTCTGGGTGTATCGGGATTTGATTATACCCTGAGTAGCCATCTAAGAAACAATAGAATTTCTGCCCTGCTAGTTTCTCTACTATTTGATCGATGAATGGCAGGGGGAAATGATCTTTTGAGGTTGCGGCATTTAGCTTTCTGTAGTCGATGCAAACTCTCCACCCCGTCACAGGGCGAGTTGCAATCTTTTCTCCTTCAGGAGTATCGACGACAGTGATTCCAGATTTCTTTGGAACCGTCTGTGTTGGACTAACCCATTGGCTATCTGATATCGGATAAATAATTCCAGCATCTAGCCATTTTAACACTTCCTTCTTCACTACCTCTCTAAGGTTAGGGTTTAGCCTTCTCTGAGCATCTCTACTTGGCTTAGCTGTTGGATCAGTTATAATCCTATGCATACACAGTGTCGGGCTAATCCCCTTAAGATCTGCTATGGTCCAGCCTACCGCTTCCTTATATCTCGATAACACTTCTAACAAGGCCTTTTCTTGTGCAACAGTAAGATCTGTTGCAATGATTACAAGCAGGGTACTCTCAGGGCCAAGAAAAGCATATTTGAGATGAGATGGAAGTGGTTTCAACTCTAATTTGGGTGGTTGCTCTAATGATGGTTTTGCTGATGGTGGAAGGTCAGTCGGAAGTTTTTCAATCTTATGTGTCCGTGGTGGTTGAGTAGAATCCACTGACTGAACACGTTCAAGTTCGAACTCCTTAGCTTCAGGCATATTATCTAGCATATGCTCATTATAGTACAGGAGCAGCTCCACTGGATCTTTACATATTATTGTTCATAATCGTTGTTGTGTTAAATCATCAACTAGATCGATCATATAGCACTCTGAATCCAATGGTGCATTGGGTACATTGTTAAAGAAATTAAGTCGGAGTTTGCGGTTTCCGAATGCTATGTCTAATGCACCTGTCCTGCAATTGATTTGAGCGTTGATTGTGGCTAAGAAGGGACGTCCTAATATGATTGCCGGTTGGCTTTCTTTGTAAGCGCTATCTGAGTCCAACACTAAGAAATCTACTGGATAGTAGAAGTCTTCGACCTTAACGATTACATCAGATAACATCCCTCTTGGTACTTTAGTAGACCTATCTGCTAATTGTAGGATGACATCTGTTGTCTGTAGGGTTCCTAGATCATGTTGGTCAAATAAATTACCAGGTAGAATATTAACACTCGCCCCTAAGTCTAGAAGTGCTTTTTTAATTTGAATATCGCCGATAGTTATCAGGATCAAGGGTGATCCTGGATCTTTTAGTTTAGGCGGCAGTGAGCTAGTGATAACTGCACTGACTTGTTCAGTGAGGTTAATTTGCTTTGGAAGAGTTATTTTAAATTTTCGCTTCTGAGTACAAAGGTCTTTTAGGAATTTAGCGTAAGAAGGGACTTGTTGTATAGCTTTGATTAAGGGAATGTTAATTTTAACCTGATTAAAAATATCCCATAACTCTTCGTTTTTAGGTCCTTTCTTACCATAAGGAAATAAAGCTGGATTTTCTAAGGCCGTTGGGTAGGGAGCACTTTCAGTATTGGAACTCCCTTCCCCAACTTTAGTCTCTACTGGTTTCTTGGCTTCTACTTCCTTAAAGGTTACTTTCTTAACTTTCGTTTCTGCCTTTGACTCCGATCTGGGTGGTTCTTCTTCATAAACAATTTCTACCTCGTCGTCTGTCTCACTCTCCTTAGGCATTTCTATTTTATTATCTACTTCCTTTCCACTCCTAAGGGTAGTGACTTTGTTAACTTCGTTCACTTCATTAACTTCATATTTCTTTTCTTTTCCATGGTGGTGCGATGGGTTAACTGTGGTGTTGCTTGGAAGCTTCCCTTCTTCTCGTTTAGTTAAGGATTCTGCAATTTGTCCCATTTGCCTTCCGAGCATCTCCATAGTTTTCGCTTGAACCATGGTTTGTTGTTTCATGAATTCCATAAACTCGGAAAACTCTTTTGAGTTCCCCGACACTTGTCGCGAATCATTTTCTTATTTAGGGTCTTGGCGTTTATAGTACCGATCATCCTTTGTAGCTGAGGTCGATCCATATTGGAAATCTCGATTTTGTTGACGAGGTTGCTCATATCTTGGCTTCGGGGGAGCATCATTATCTTGATTATCCCTCTAACTAAAGTTCGGGTGTTTTCTCCATCCCGGATTGTAAGTCTCCGAGTATGGGTTCTCCCGTTCTCTTCGTTGCCGAAAGCCAAAAGCTTCGTTCACATACTCTTCGTGCGTGAAGGTATGCGGGAAATTCTCGGTTGGATGAGAAGGGTCTCCACAAGTGACACAGCAGACCTGTGCCACTGTAGCCTTTCCCATTCCTTTCATCAACAGGTCCATCTTTTTGCTGAGTTCGGATATGTCAGATTTAACTTCCTTCTTCCATGCGTTGTCGATGCTCATAACTTGAACACCAACACTATTATCCGAACCCGCTTGGACTTTTAAACCTTTGCTTAACTGGGTTAATAATTCCCAAGCTTCGTCATCTTCCATGGCTAAAAAGGTTCCGCCTGAAGCAGCGGTGATCATATTCCTACTTTCTTGACTAACCCCATTGAAAAAGGTTTTAATTAGCATCCATTTAGGAATTTCATGGTGAGGGCATGTTCTTAGTAATTCATTTAACCTATTTAAGGCTTCGTGAAATTGTTCTCCAATTTTCTGTTTAAATCCAGTAATTTCTTTACGTTTTTCTGTAGTTTTGCTAATTGGGTAATATTCGGTTAGAAATTCTTTTTTCATCTCATCCCAGTTAGTTATACTATCAGTGGGAAGTGACACGAACCAATTTTTCGCTCGTTCCTTCAAGGAGAAAGGAAAGAGTCTGAGTTTTAGAGCGTCTACGGTCATCCCCCTAACGTGATTGGCCTTACATATGGCAGTGAATTCAGCTAAGTGCTCATACGGTTCTTCGCTTGGTGCTCCGCGAAAAACTGGTAATATGCTAAATAACTGTGGCCTAATTTCGGGCTCATTCTCATTAATGGGATAGAGAATGGGTGATGGATCAGGGATATCACCCGGCCTATAATGGGATTCTACAGTTCTACGGTCTCCCATTGGTCTTTGGTTTTGTTGGACGTCGACAAGAACGTTTTCGATGTTCTCGTCTTCCGAATTAATTATTTCTTCTTCCACGTTTACTTTAGGAGCAGTATTTTTAGTTTCGTTCGTTTGAGTTGTGGCTCACCTATTAGATCTAGCGGTTTTTTCGATTTCTGGATCAAACTTCAAGGGTGAAATTCTACCAGAATATCGTGTGTGCATAAACCTATGAGGGCTAGATGAAGAATTCGAACTAGAAACTTTCTTTTTGATGAGAATCGATGCTTGCGCCACGATTCCCTTTTTCTTAATAAAACTAAGGCAATAATTTAAACTTAAAAACTAATTAAATAGAACAATAGCAAAATAAGGAAACTTAAACTAATTTAAGTAAGCAAATAAAAACAAATAAGCAAATAAATTGAAATTAACTAAATTAACTAAGTTACCTAAATTATTCTAGAAAAAATAAAGTAACTAAACTAAGTTAATTACTAAAATACGTGATTTAAGCGCAACCGCTCCCCGGCAACGGCGCCAAAATTTGATGCGAGTGTCGTTAACCCGTCAAAAATACCACTAAATACCTTAGAAGCTAGGGTAAGTAGGGATCGTATCCACAGAGAGCGAGAGGTTAATTACACGTATTTAAGCGACTAGCATTGTAAAATAAATAATTTAAAAAGATTGATTTGGTTTGTAAAAAGGTGATTGCTTGATTTATAAAACTAATTACTTGCGAAATTTGTGAAAAGAAAACTTAAGAAAATTGTTTGATTGAATAAAGTGCGAAGATAACCATTCCCGGATTCCACACCTCGCTTTGTATTTAATTTATAAAAACGATATGAAGATTACATAGACATAATCTTTGTTATAATTATTATTAAAACCGTTACGTGATCTTGGGCATAGCGCGTGACACGTTTGATTACTCGTCTTAATTAAACAATTAACTCGGCACGAATAATAAAATGTCTACGAACTATCTTGCGAGACGCAACAACCAAATAATAATCATTCGTTTACAATCAAAATATAAATAATAAAAACGATGCAAACTTTAAAGTAACCGTTCATAAAATAAAACTTAGCGATGTGCTTCCTCCGAGAATGATTATGATGAGATTAGCCGGACATAGTTGATGCAACGTTCAAGAGTTTTGTATCCATCTCCGTAGCTTGACTCGTGTGTTCTTCGTACGTGTATTTGCTCAAACAGGGTCCTTTTCCTTAGTCTTCTCCTCCAAAAAACGATGAAAAACTCTGAGATTTGTCTTTGTATTTATAGGAAAAGCTAGAAAAACCCTAAAAACGGCCGTCTAATATTCTTGGTCAGCTGGCCCTAACTGTAGAATTTCCCTCAAATGTGCTGCTGAAAACGAAATCCCTTGTCCATTAACTGTAGCCCTCAAAACTGGAGGTACTACGGAACTATCGATATGTAGAGTTCCCCTAAACTTAGTATTTTTGAACACTTAGCTTTTGGTTATTTTAAACTCAAAATATTCAATTTTAACAATTAAAACAGTCCAAAACCTCACTTACTTAGTGATTTGTGACACAAAACAAACTAAAGCTAAGTGTATGTTCGAGGGAATGTGTGGATCTTCGTGGAACAGTTAGCAAGATCGAAAATACGACAAGTTCGTAGTCGCCACAATAAGTTCGAGATTGCCGATTTATGTTCGTGAGGATAAATTCGAGAGTAGGTGAATTAAATGACTATTGTTGACCTATTTATATTCTCATTGTGTCTCGAACTTAGCTGAATAAGTTCGAGCTTATCCTAAGTTCGTTCGAAAATTCGAGCTTAGGCCTATTCCGAAATTAAGTGGAAATTTTGAAAATCTTTGAAAAAAATTTCAACTTTTTCAACTTTTCGAAACTTTTTCAACTTTACAAAGTACTTGACACTAAGCAAACAGATTATCATACAATTTTGTTTCTCCAACTAAAATGCATCCTAGTAAATGACCTCGATCCTATTTATTTAAAAATAAAATGAACCAATAAACTAAACTAAAATAAAGTAAAATTAAATTGCAGAATTTTAACGATAAAAGCACACAAACTAAATCTTTTTGCGAGAGTGTCATAGAAGGTTTAATCAGATAGCTTTGTCAACGAACTTTCAGTGTTGCACTTTCACACTTTGGAATTTTTATTCCTTTGGTTGTTTGACGTAACATACATGTCAAATTGATTGTCGGTATGTTTGTCCACTTAAACATTCAACACTTAGGATTTTCCTTTGACCTTTTTATTTATCAAGAAACTACCTTGCGTGTCCCATACTTAAACATACTTTTATGATCAAGCTAGACATACAATGATTATGATTTTCGGTATTTGCAAATCATCTTTAAAAGGCAAATATTTACATACAACAGAGTGTCTTAGTTTGTCTTAGGGTAGAGCATACTTCTTTTATTTTAGCAAGACAACGGTGACAGGTTTGTTCTTACGTACAACAAAGCGACATATCTTGCTAGCTTAAGTCAAAACAGCGGTGACAGGTCTGTACTTACGAACAACAAAGCGACAGGTTTTGACTTCCTTTGCGTTTCAAACCTTGCTCTTTATTTAAGATGTATTTGATGAAGCCATACATCCCCCAGATTAATTTGCATACCTCATTCATAATAATTGTCTGTGGGTCTCTAACATAGAAATTAAGACCTTTTGGTCATAAATCTAAGTTAGTTACACATACGACATTTCCTTGATTGTTTTATTAGCTTTTAGGAAATCCTTCATGTTTTATGCCTACCAACATATCAGACAAGAACATGTATATCACTTAGAGTTTATAGTGCGTTATGTGTGAAAGTTTAACACGTAGAGTTTGTTAGACTGTGCTAAATTTCGTCACTTTGAACCTTAGACTCTAAGACTTCTCTCATTTTTAATATTCTCTTTTTTTTTTTGAAATTTTTATGGTTTTCTCTCTTTTTTCTTTTGTTTTTCTTTTTAAGTACAAAAACTAATAACTTAAAAATTATTTAAAAATAAAGAAAATCTACTGAGATTAGGTTACTTCAGATTACGCATTCCGTTTAGTTGGACTAACAACTCAAAACGTGATCTATCAAATGCTTTTGTGAAGAGATCCACATTGTTGTCTTCCGTTGGAACTTTTACCAATTTAATCAGGTTTTTCTCGGCACAGTCATGAATAAAGTGATGTCTTATGTCTATGTGCTTAGTCTTACTGTGCTTAACCAGATTATTTGTTTTGGCAATTGTGACTGTGAACAGCAACTACCAGCAGCTACATACTCAGCCTCGCACGTTGATACGGCTACTGAAGTTTGTTTCTTGCATTGCCAGGACACCAATCTCCCTCCAAGGAACGGACAACCACCCGTTGTTGACGTTCTATTCAAGCTACACCCTCCATAGTCTGAATCAGTGTAAGCTTCCAATTCCAGATCTCCATCAGCAAGATACCAAAGTCCCAGCTTTGGTTTCGACTTCAGGTATCTCAGAATCCGTTTCACAGCTTTCATGTGCATCTCCTTTGGCTTTGCTTGAAACCTAACACAAATACAGACAGAAAACATTATATCAGGTCTTAAAGCAGTTAAATACATGAGTGAACCGATCATGGCCCGATACAAAGTCGGATCCACATCAGTATCATTATCTGTACCCGGTCCGAGATTATGATTGACTTGTATAGGATTACTGAAGTGTGCCGTAAGCTTTGTTCCTTCCATCCCGAAGTGCTCTAAAATATCATATAGATACTTCGTCTGATGAATGAACATCCCCTCCTTTCGTTGTTCATCTTGTAAACCGAGAAAAAAGTTCAGCTCTCCCATCGCACTCATCTCAAACTTCGACTTCATAACCTTCTCGAAATCTTTGCACATTCTTTCGTTTGACGACCCGAAGATGATGTCGTCCACATACACTTGTACCAGTATGAAATCTTCACCTTTCCTCTTAACGAACAGTGTACTATCTATTCTCCCTCTTTCAAACCCATTGTCTAAGAGGTGAGTAGACAGTGTCTCGTACCACGCCCTAGGTGCCTGATGTAATCCATACAGAGCCTTATCCAATCTATATACTTTGTCAGGATACTTGGGATCAGTAAACCCTGGCGGTTGCTCGACATACACCAACTCCTTCACTTTTCCGTACAAGAAGGCACTCTTGACGTCAAGTTGATATACTTTGAACCCTTTGAAGGACGCGAACGCTAGAAACAATCGAATAGCCTCAAGCCTCGCTACTAGTGCAAACACTTCATTATAATCCATCCCTTCTTCTTAATTGAACCCTTTGACCACTAGTCTAAGCCTTATTATGAGTAACTATGCCCCGATTGTCCCTTTTGTGCTTAAAGACCCATTTGGTCCCTATAGCAATTTCTCCATGAGGCAAAGGCACTAACTCCTAGACTTCTAGCTTTTTGAACTGTGAAAGTTCCTCTTGCATAACTTCAACCCAAGAATTATCCTTCAGAGCCATTTACACATTCTTTGGCTTAACTTGTGAAATAAAACACGAGTATAAACAAGTGTGAAATGCCTCAGAGTCGTTGATCATCGATAACAGCACTGTGTTACTATTCACACTACTCCTAGTTCTCACACCGGCGTTTGGATTCCCTATATTGTCTTCAATCAGATGATCCTTATTTACCCTTGATGTTTCAATTGCATTGACCTGAAGATTATCTCCCAAATTTGATCCTATTTCAGCTAATGGGGGTGTGACTTCAGACTGAACATCCTCCTCGTGATCACTGTCATCTGAGGTAGAGTTATTTTTCTGATTCTCATCCATAGGCAACAATGGTTCATCGTTTGTTGGGGACCCATCTTCTGTCGGTATAGTCTCAGATGTCGTGGGAATGCTCGAATTCGAAAAAACCCTACCATCGTCGTTGAGATTTAAGGATGAGAAGTCGTTTTCCATAATTCCTGCATTACCACTATACGGAATGTTAAATGATTCAAACACTGAGTCATAATCAAATAACCATTATGGACTAATTTGGGGTCGTGTGAATAACTTGTTACATCAATGTTAAACACGATTTCAATTGTACCATTAGTTTTATTAAACACCCTCTTGTTTGGTGAATTTGGGACATAACCTAGGAAATATCCTTCGTTAGTCTTTTCAGCAAACTTAGGTTGATGTTTCGTTTTTAATAAAGTACAAGGTACCCTAAACGGTTCAAAGCCAGTTAAATTTGGTGGTCTTTTATTCAGAACTTCATAATAGGTTTTGTTCAATGATTTGACAGTAAGGACTCTGTTTAAAACATGACAAGCGGTATTCACTGCTTCCCCCAAAAACATGATAGGAAGCTTTGAATCCGAGAGCATGGTCCTTGCTGCCTCAATCAAAGTCATGTTTTAACGTTCTGCCACCCCATTTTGTTGTGGCTCATAAGGTGCACTAAATTGATGCACTATGCATTTAGTTAGGCAATATACACCGATTACTGCATTTTTAAATTCTGTTCCGTTATCGCTTCTGATACGTTTTAACCTTTTCCCGTATGAGTTCTCGACTTGGTCTAAGAACCCAATCAGCGTGCCTGCTGTCTCTGATACCACTTGTAAGGTCACCACGTCTACGGATCGGATCAAGGTGTGACGACGTCCAACGAGTGCGGAATCCTCGTTAGACGCTTAACGGATCGATCACGCGTGGAACATGGAGCCGAACATGATGCTAGCCGATAGAACAACCAACCCCACATGATGTATTGCTCCTAAAACTCTCTAAAATCGCTTATAGCTCGTACGTGAAGCTCTGAAAATCGTATTTCCCCTTTTTGCACGGTACACACTTATCTTCAAACTGAAAACTCTTCAATGGAACACCTTGCACAAGGCCATTTTTCGTGATGAAATTCATCTTCCTTAAGTGCAAGTGTGCCATACGTCTGTGCCACAACAAAGATTCGGACTATGAAGCCTTTGATAGTAGACAAATAGAACCCATCGATGAATCTGCTACAGACATGTCCATCATGTATAGATCATTCACCCTTGGAGCTTTCATCATTATCCATTCTTCAGGTTTCTTGAATCCCGGCTTTAGCACTAACGCTTCTTTATCAATAAAGAGGATAGAATTATGTTTATCACGAATCTGAGAGACACTAATGAGATTGTGATCAAGCTTATCTACATAGTAGACTTGATAAAGAATGATAGTCCCATTAGTGACTACTCCTGTTCCAGTGATATTGCCTCCTTTATTCCCAGCAATTGATACAAACCCTTTGTTCCCACCCTTTGAAGTCCGTAAGTAGACTTCTTTCCCAGTCATGTGACGAGAGCAACCACTATCTACGAACCATTTGTTGTTAAGACTTGTAGTTAACTCCTGCACATAAAAGAAAACAAATTAGTTGTCACGGGGAACCCAATCCATAACTTACTTGGTAATACCATTCTCCTTTCAAATACCAATCTCTCCTTTCAGGTGACTTGGGTTTTTGATTAAGAACCTATTGTGGAGCTGATTGATTAGTGTTCACTCTTGGCCTTTGGGTTGTCATTTGTTGTGGAGCCCTAGAGTAATTTTGGTTATAGTGCATTTCATTTGTGATAACCCTGGGCTCTACCTGGTGTCTGATGTCTGTTAGGAGTATGTGACCTAACTGGAGTATAACTCCTTTTAGGGGTAATATTCCTAATGACTGGTTGTGGTCTAGACCTTGATTGACTAGGGACTCTATTCGGTGAATTTGTCCAAAGCCCTTCATTCTGTCTGATTGACACAGATATTTGCTTAGTACCTACTCGTGTTGTTGCATTCGAGTTCTTCTCAATATTTTGAGAACTGCTTGAACTTGCAATACTAGGCACCGATTTTAAGGCTTGTGCTTCCTGCTACCCTATAGTAGGTGTAGACTCTAGCTTCTTATAGGGACAACTAGATGCAACGTGACCTTTTTTGTGACATCTAAAACAAGACATTTTATCAATAGGCTTCTTATAGGTACCCATTGACTTAGGAGTCTCACTAGTGTCATGTTCTTTTGTTTCAACTACTGTGTTCAACACCTCTTGGTTATCATCACTCACAGTTTTTGCCTCTTCTAGTTTCGCTCCACTAGTAGACTGCACAAACTTAAGAGTTCTCTTAACCTTAAGGGTTGCTGTTGACACCTTTGTTGTTGATGCCTTATCAGTCTCAGTTACTTTGACTTCCGCTGATTCAACCGTTTCTGTGGTCTTATCCTGAGTTAAAGGCACATAGTTACTATTGAACAGTGGAGGAACATCCTGATATCCTAGTCCCACTGGTTTCTTAGACTGTCTCTGTGCGTCTAAGATTTTGCCTAATTTCAGGGATGAGTTCCTAAACTTTTCAAGTTTACTATTAGCCTTTGCAACCTTAACCCTAGCCACAGCTAATTCTTTATCTCTCAGGGAGATCTCTTTGGTCAATGCCTCTATATGCTCATAAATTAGCTCATTCCTGACACATTGCTCACTCAATTTGTCTTTTAGAGCTACTGCATCTTGAGCATCGACTTTAATCCTAGCTCTAAGATCTTCCTTAATATCTAACAAACTAGCATTTTCTGATTTTAAGGATTGGATTTGAGCTGTCATGGTTGCATGTGATTCTAGCACTAGGTTCAATTTTTCATTTAACGTAGTACATAAAACACATAAATCATGAAACGTAGAAAAGTTAAGAGATACCTTTTTCCGATCAGAGTCCACGTTGGCCATTTGAGCAGCAAACTCCAGAGTGGTCTGCTCCTCAGATTTTTCCAACATCAAAGGATTGAATCGGACTGCCGGGTGTCCTCCTTTTCTGCTTCAGCTCTGCCATCGGTCTCAGTTACCTCAGCCATAAAAGCTCTGGCATTAGACTCCGGATGAGAACTCCAATCATACGTACGGTCTAGCTGTTTGTTAGAAGATTCATTCGTTAACACCCCAACTATTGCAGCTTGATTCCCTGAACTACCGGAATTCTGTCTTCTCTGATTCTGATAGTTCTCAACCTTTAGTCTTTGACATTCTCTAGCAAAATGTCCCAACACCTGACAGTTGTAACACTTCACCTTTGACTTATCAAATCCAACATTGTTACCCACACTCAGGTTCCTTCCAGTTCTCTTCACAAACCGTTTACGTTACCATGGCCAGTTGCCACTGTAGATCCGGTCCATCTGCTCTAAGTCGTCCGGATCTACCTGATCATAATCCTCGTCCCACGGAGCTGGATCGTTGATTTTTCCTTGAATGTAGTTGTCGTATGCTACTACAAACGAAGCTAGAAGGTTTAGATGCTCCTCAGCTAATTTAGCACTCATAGGCATTTTGGTATGACCTTGAGAAGTTGATCCTGAATGATGTGGTTTATCTTTCGGTTTTGAGTACCCTAAGAATTCCCTACCAGTAGATTCTTCAGCTTCAATTGGTATTTGCTCTTCTCTAGAAAAGAATGCAGTAGCCCCCAACTTCAGTTCACCAGAAGTTGATGATTTTGATTTCCCAAAGTACATTTCAGGATCCTGTACTTGATTAAACTCTCTCTTCTTCTTCTGTAACTTAAAGTTATAGGCCCTCAGAGTTCCAATTACTTCTTCTAGAGTTAGAGTTTCCAACTTTTCTTCATCATGTTTTATCAGACTTCGCTGTTAAAGCATCAAGAAGTTTTTCTATCTTTTCTGACTCTAGATACTCAACCCTATGATTGTCAAGCTCAATCAATAGATGGTAGAACCTTGTGATTACGTCATCCAAGGTCTCATTCTTTAGCCCTTTGAAGATAGCAAATTGTTGCTTCAGTAATTCTGTTCTCCCCTTTCTAACCCTAGGATTTCCCTCATACATTTTCTCCAACGCCTCCCACAATTCCTTAGAGGTTCGGTGATGTTTAAAGGTGTGCATCGAGCTCTTGTGTTGGGGGAACATAACCTTCATCTATGCATATCCACATACACATATCGTTGAATCTCGCAAAGTCTGCAAATCTATCCTTCCACCAGTAATAGTTCTTTATCATCATCAGCTTGGGTGGTGAATTGGATTTGCCCACCTCATGTCCATTTCAAAAAACTTATGCAAACTTGACATTCTTGCAAAACTTTTTGTTCACGGAACTTAACTTATTTAATTTTTAAAATAAATTTGAAACAAATCTTACAGACTTAATTAAGTTCGTATAATTTTAAGTTAAAAATTTGTTTTCTAAATTAATTTCGTTTTAAGGTTAAGTTCGAGAACAACTAAGTTCGAATGACTTCAAGTTCGTGACTAAGTTCGAAACTCCTCAAATTTGTGAAACCCTAGATCAAGTTCGTGGATGGTTAAGATCGTAGATTCTGACAAGTTCGAACCCAGTCAAATTCGTGAAACCCTAAACAGACAACTTCAAATCCCTGACAAGTTCGAAATCACTGACAAGTTCGAGAGCGTCTGACAAGTTCGAGGAACCCTAAAAACACCACTTAAGTTCGAGCGCCACAAGTTCGTGAAACGACCAAAAATTTGACTTTTTCAAAATTTCAGATTGAATCAACATTCTTAAGACTAAAAACAATGATTTCGACTGAAAAGTGGAACTTAGATGAATATTTGCCAATACAATTGCTCGAAAAACACATAAAACTTCGAAAATCACGTGATTTATCCAAAAAAATGCCAAGAAACCCTATGAATGTTCAACCAAACGTGATGAACACGACGAACATTCACGATTGGCTCTGATAGCACTTGTAAGGTCACCACGTCTACGGATCAGATCAAGGCGCGACGATGTCCAACGAGTGCGGAATCCTCGTTAGATGCTTAACGGATCGATCACGCGCAAAACACGTAGCCGAACAAGATGCTAGCCGATTGAAAAACCGACCCCACACGATGTATTGCTCCTAAAACTCTCTGAAATCGCTTCTAGCTCGTACGTGTACTTTCACAAGATCTGAAAATCATATTTCCCCGAAAGTTATTGAAAATCACTGATTAAGTTCATATTATAACATCTAAGTTCATTCAAGGCCCAAGCCCACGAACTTACAAGTTCAAGCCCAAGAACATACGAACTTAGGCTAGCTAAGTTCATACTGTGTGACTTAAGTTCGTGGCCTATGACTTCACGAACTTATTCTCACTTCAAGAACTTATTCTCACTTCAAGAAC
Organism: Centrapalus pauciflorus; assembly: GCA_020465985.1. Lineage (NCBI taxonomy): Eukaryota > Viridiplantae > Streptophyta > Magnoliopsida > Asterales > Asteraceae > Centrapalus > Centrapalus pauciflorus. Next base: position 618,730 of record JAANYP010003133.1, read on the forward strand.
TTATCTTCACAATCAAGAACTTATCTTCACGATCATCTACTAAACATACAAATGTAGACATCATACACAATCATGAAAAAACACACATGACTTGTATTAATAAAGACTTATCTATTACATATGACTATCTATTACATATTCAGACTGATATCATCACACAGGGTGTGTTGGTACATCCGATGTGACGATAGCAGTCTAGTTTTGTTATTGATATCATGACTGTGTATGATGTTTACATTTGCATGGTAAGTTCTAGACTGTCATTGAAGTTCTAGAATAAGTTCAAGAACAAGTTCAAAGGAACAAGTTCAAAGATAAATTCAAACATAAGTTCAAAAGTCATGGTTCGAACTTATGGAGGACAAGTTCGAAAGGCCTTGGGCTTAGTCAAACTTGTCCTGGGCAAGTTCGAACCAGGGGTTATAATTAAGGGTTAATTCGTTTTAATTAACAACCTTGGAAGAACTTTTGCAGAACCTTTGCAGAGCTTTGGCAGAACTCGAATTTAGATTAGTGTAGAGGCGATCTCGAACTTGCAAGGTGTTTAAGAGTTTGTTCTTGGAGAGAATCACGTGTCGGGGCGTTCTAGTGTTCGTCAATCACAGTGTGTGTCTCTGTGTTTCGTGTGCGTGGTCTATCCATCAAGCCGCTAACGAGGATTCCACACTCGTTGGACGGCGTCGCGTCAAGATAGGATCCGTAGGAAGGCGACCTTACAAGTGGTATCAGAGACATTAGGGTGTTTTTGGTGTTCTTCATGTTCATAATCAACATCCGTGGTTTCTTGGCGTTTTTGGACGGAAAAATCACTTCTTGGTTAATTTTTCGAGTTATACAAGCAAGATAACGGAGAAAAGTTCATATTAGTTCATCATCTTGGTCGAAATCATAGTTTTTAATCCTAAAAACTTTGGTTTAAACTGAAAAGTTGAAAAAATCAAACTTTTGGCCGTGTTTCGAACTTGCTGCGCTCGAACATAGGGGGTATTAGGGTTTGTTCGAATTTGTCAGAAAATACGCTCCTCTCGAATTAATTTTAGGGTTTCATTCGAATTGACTGATATTCGAATTTGTCTGGATTCGAACTTGTCAGAAACCTCGAATTTGTCGTATTTTCAAATTTGTTGATTTCGAATTTAATTTCAAACGAATTTAATATTAATCAAATTCGAACTTGCTTAAGTTCGAAAGGGTTGATTTAAATTAATTTCAAATTAAATTAATTAAGTTCTAATTCAAAAAGTTAAGAAATGATGACTAGTTTGCAAAAGTTTATCGAAATGGACCATGAAGTCGGTAAGGCAAATTCACCACCCAAGCTGATGAGGTTGGAAGATTATTACTGGTGGAAGGATATGTTTGCCGACTTTGCTCGTTCTAATGACATGCGGATGTGGATCTGTATCAACGAGTAATACATTCCACCTACTCACGAGTTTGAAGGTCGTCAGAGAGTCCTGACTTATCAGAAGATGAAGGACAACGACAAGAAACTATATGAGGCTGAGAACAGAGCGTTTTCTATCATTTGCATGGCACTACCTCAGGAAATTGTACACACATTCAGGAATCATCATATAGCGAAAGAGTTGTGGGATGCACTCGAGAAACGGTGTGAGGGAAATCCGAGGGTTCGGAAAGGCAGAATCGAGATGCTTAAGCAGCAGTTCACGATTTTCAAAGCATTGTAAAACGAAAAGTTGGATGAGACACTCACAAGGTTCTACCATTTATTAACGGAGTTGGATAATCACGATGTCGAGTATCGTGAAGTTGAGAAAATAGAGAAGCTTCTTGATGCTTTACCAGCAAAGTGGGAAATGTACTCAGCGCTTATCAAGCATGATGATGAAAAATTTGAGACTCTTACTCTAGAAGGAGTGATAGGAACGCTCAGGGCTTACAACTTTCAGTTACAAAAGAAGGAACGGGAATATGATCAGGTACAAGATCCTGAGATGTACTTTGGTAAATCTAAACCATCTAATTCTAGTGTACCTAAGTCTGAAGCCACAGAATTTTATTCTGGAGAACAAGAAGGCATACCAAGTGAAGCAGAAGAATCTTATGATAGGGCCTTTCTAGGTTTTTCAAATCCGGATGATCAACCACAGGCATCTACTTCAGGATCATCATCTCAGGGATACACAAAAATGCCAATGAGTGCTAAAACTGCAGAGGAGCAACTGAAGCTTCTAGCATCGTTTGTAGCAGCTTACGGGAATTGTATTGAAGGGAAAATAATTGATCCGGCCCTATGGGAAGAAGATTATGATCAGGTGGATCTGGATGACTTGGAACAAATGGACCTACAATGGCAATTGGCTATGGTCACACAGAGATAGAAGAGATTCATGAAAAGAACGGGAAGAAATCTAAGTGTGAACAATGTAGGATTTGAAGTCAAAAGTTAGGTGTTATAACTGTCAGGGGTTGGGACACTTTGCGAGGGTGTGTCAAAGACCTAAGATGGATAATCATCAGAACTCGAGACGTCAATATTTAGCCAGTTCAGTGAATCAGAGATCAGGGAATCAAGGTTCAGTGGCTGGTTTACTTACTAATGTGGGGTCTAACAAATAGTTAGATGGCACATATGATTGGAATACACATCTAGAGGCGAATACTAGGGCTTTCATGGCTGAAGTGACAGATTCCGATATGGGAGCAGAAGAGGAAAAGAAAGAGGATACGCAACAGTCTGACTCAGATCCTTCGTGGAAATTACTGAGGAGCTGACTACTTTGGAGTTAGCAGCTCAGATGGCCAACTTCGAATCTAGTCGGAAAAAGGTAACTCTGAACTTTTCTACTTTTCATGATTTATGTGCTTTATGTACTACTGTGAATGATAAATTGAATTTAGTGCTAGAAACACATTCATCTATGACTGCTCAACTTCAATCCTTAAAATCAGATAATGCTAATTTATTAGACATTAAGGAAGATCTTCAGGCCAAACTGAGAAATGATGCTAAATATTTAATAGTTTTAAATGACAAATTAATTGAACAAAGTGTCAGAAATGAACTAATTTATGAGCATGTAGTGTCACTGACCAAATAGATCTCTCTTAGAGATATGGAATTAGCTGAGTCTAGGGCTAAGGTTGCTGAGGAAAATAGCAACCATGTACCTACTCCTCAGGATGAGACCAAGAATATGGTTAAATCAGAGGTAGTCAAGGTAACTGAGTCTTTTAAAGTGTCTTCAACTACTCCTCAGGTTAGGCAAACGGTACAGTGTGTTCAATCTAGTTGTAAGCCAAAACTAGAAGAAAAAAATACTGAAAGTAATAATAACAAAGGGGAGTTAGATCAAGCTGTTGATACAAATCAAGGCATTAGTAAGACAACTAGGTCAAAGAGCGCCTATAATAAATCTATTGACAAGATGTCTTGCTTTAAGTGTCATGAGAAAGGAATGTTGCTTCAGGTTGTCCCTACAAAAAGTCAGAGTCTTCACTAAACATAGGAAAACAAGAGCAGCAAACCTTAAAACCAATACCTAGTGATACGAGCTGGAGTGGTTCTCAAATTTCTGAGAAGAACTCAATTGTGATGTCACGTCTAGGTAGTCGACAACCACCGGTGCCTCTAAGACAAAATGACGGACTTAGGAATAGTTCACCTAATAGATTCCCTAGTCAATCAATGTCTGGCTCCCAATCCATTATTAGGAATAATACACCTAAGAGGAATCACACTCTAGTTAGGTCTTATTCTCCTAATAGACACAAGACACCAGGTAGAGCCCAGAACTATCAAACTGAGATGTACTATAATAGAAATTATTCAAGGGCTGAACCGCAAAGACCAACCCAAAGGTCGAGAATGGATGTTAATCACTCAACTCCACAACAGTTTCTCAATCAAAAACCCAAGTCACCTGAAAGGAGAGATGGTATTTGAAAGAGTTCAAGTTTGCGGATGAGGATGGTATTACCAAGTCAGTCATGGCTCAGGTTCCCCGTGATAACTAACTTTTCTTGTTTAGTCTGCAGGAGTTAACTACAAGTCCTAATAACCAATGGTTTATGGATAAGTGGTTGCTCTCGACACAGGACAGGGGTACAAAGGGCGAAACAGCAGACATGCTGATTGGGTCCTTAGACCAAGTGGAGAAGTCTAACAGGAAAAAGGTAAAGTGTGGTAATTGATATAACAATGTTGGTAATAACAACTATGAGAATCTTTTCACTAAAGCATTTGATAAGTCACGCTTTGAGTTATTAGTTCAACTAAATGACATGCGTAATCCAGAGTAATCTGACTATAGTAGTTTTTCTTTCTTTTTATGGTAAGTTATTAGTTTAGTTTATCAGCTTATTTTATTTTTAAAAATAAAAAACAAAAGATAAAAGAGAGAAAACCATAAAAATTTCAAAAAAGGAGAATATCGAAAAATGATTTAAGTCTTAGAGACATAGGTTCAAAGTGACGAAAATTAGCACAGTCGATGCAATCTCTAAGTGTTAAGCTTTCACACATAATGCACCTTAAACTCTAAGTGATATACATTTTCTCGTTCGATGTGTTGGTAGGCATAATACACAAAGGGAATCTCAAAAGCTAATAAAATATTCAAGAAAAAGTCATATGTGTAACTAACTTAGATGTATGACCATATGGTCTTAATTTTTATATTAGAGACATACAGACAATGATTCTAACCGAGGTATGCAAATTTTCTGGGGGATGTATAGCAACATCAAATACATCTTAAAGAAAAGAAAAGAAAAGAAAAATTTTGATAAAAAGAGAGAGTCAAAACAAGTCGCTTTGTTGTACGTAAGTACAGACCTGTCACCTCTGTTTTGATTCGAGTTAGCAAGATAAGTCGCTTTGTTGTAAGTAAGTACAGACCTATCACCGCTGTCTTGCTAGCTTTAAATAAACCTTAAGACAAACTAAGACACTATGTTGTATGTAAATACAGAACTGTGTCCGACGTTTGCCTTTTAAAGAAAATCTGCAATACCGAAAAGTTATAATCATTGTGTGTATGCCTTGATCATCAAAGTATGTCTAAGTATGGGACACGTAAGGTAGTTTCTTGATAAATAAAAATGCCAAGGGATATTCCAAAGTGTAACATGTTTAAAGGGAAAATAATACCGACAATCGCCTTGAAATGTGTATCACGACAAACAATCAAAGGAATCAAAAATTCCTAATTGTGAAAGTGTAATACTGAAAGTGTGCATTGACACCGCTATCTGATTGAACCTTTCTTTGACTTTCTCACAAAAATATCCTGTTAGTATAGATCAAAATTTTAAAAGAAGTTTAGAGTAGCTTAACTTCAATGTTTGTTCAATATTTTATTTTATTTTGTCTATTTTATTTTAAGTAGGAAAAAGGTCAAAAGTTACCAGGATGCGTTTTAGTTGGAAAAACAAAATTTGTGTGATAATCAGTTGCTAAAAGTGAAGGGTTCCGTGATAAGTTGAAAAGGTTGAAAATCGTTCAAAGTTTTTCAAAACTTACGATAAGTTGAAAAAGTTGAAAATTGTTCAAAGTTTTTCAAAACTTACGATGTTGTGACTGTTTAACGAAGATAACGACTGTTTCTCTCGAACTTAATTCTAGTGTTTGGTTTACGTTCTAAACCATCAAAGAATGTACGTGAGGAGAGTTTCATTGCAATTTTTATCGTTGAATAATGGATTTTAATGTCCTACTAACATATTATGACTTGTTTCATGTGTTGATTAAGTCTATATAGTGTTAGAATTGGAGTTTTTACAGAATTATAGATTCTTCAACTGACAAAGGCGATTCCTGAACTTCAACATCTTAATGCCCAGTTGGATCAGACAGAGACTGATCAGCAGTAGCAGATTGCAAATCTGGAGGCTATACTGGAGGAGTTGTTGAAAGATCGTCCATCTCAGGGGGAGAAATTGTAGAGAAGTCGAAGAAGATGGCCTAAACAGTGAGCTGGCAAGTCGAAGAAGATGGCCCGAATAATGAGCTGGCAGATCTTTCAAGACAACAATTTGCTCAGCATGCTGATCCTCAGGGGGAGTCGGTGTTCACTATCGCTGACAAGGGAAATGACAAGGATTCAGAGGCGACTAAAGTAACTGAAGATAAGGTCTGATCGGAGCATTGTCAGAGTTGGATGTTCAAAGATGACTTAGAACAGGAGGATCTTGAGGATTGAGCGTTTATTCCTAAAGATATACCTGATTGGTAGTCACTCGATGAAGGTGTTGTGAATGAAGATCAGAATGTGATAGATCTAGAGATGCTGAAATCTGCACTAAATGATGAATCAGATTCTGAAGTGTGAAGTGATTGATTTAGCTTGGAAGGACCTTATAAATCTAGGAAGACGATTCTTTGCTGAGGTGTTTGCAAAAACTATCAGAGGGAGGGTCGTTCTGCAAGATTTGAGAGTTTAATCTAAGAGTTGGTAGAAGAGTCGTGGTTCAAATAAGAATAAATCCTCTGACTGGTAGGACATGGACTAAGTTAGTCTACAAACCGGTGAGGACAACGAAATTGAAGAGGCACTCATGGATAACAAAGAAGAAAAGGTGATTTCGGTATTCATAGAGTAATGAATATCTACTAGAAGCTATCGTCAAGGGGGAGTCTGTTGGTACACCCGATGTGACGATAGCAGTCTAGTTTTGTTATTGATATCATGACTGTGTATGATGTTTACATTTGCATGGTAAGTTCTAGATTGTCATACTAAGTTCTAGAATAAGTTCAAGAACAAGTTCAAAGGAACAAGTTCAAAGATAAGTTCAAACATAAGTTCAATGGTCATGGTTCGAACTTATGGAGGACAAATTCGAAAGGCCTTGGGCTTAGTCGAACTTGTCCTGGGCAAGTTCGAACCAGGGGTTATAATTAAGGGTTAATTCGTTTAAATTAACAACCTTGGAAGAACCTTTGCAGAGCTTTGGCAGAATTCAAATTTGGATTAGTGCAGAGGCGATCTCGAACTTGCAAGGTGTTTGAGAGTTTGTTCTTGGAGAGAATCACGTGTCGGGGCATTCTAGTGTTCGTCTATCACAATGTGTGTCTCCGTGTTTCGTGTGCGTGGTCTATCCGTCAAGCCGCTAACGAGGATTCCGCACTCGTTGGACGGCGTCGCGTCAAGATAGGATCCGTAGGAAGGCGACCTTACAGGGTGTACCAACAGTTACAGATGAACTTCCTATAAAAATTGTTGGTCTGTCTAAACCAAGTCAAATTTTTGCAAAACCTATTGATAAGGCCAACCGAGAAAATTCATAATGTGTTTCTGAGAGTTCTTCTTTCAAAGAGTCTAAAAAGAAAAAATGTTACAGATGTGGAAAGAAAACTCACACGGCCAAAGATTGTCCTGAAATTGAGGACATAAGGCCCATTGACACTGCTAATTCCAAAACTGCAAATCCAGCAATGTTAGAAGTAACAATGTCATTGAGGAAAGTCAATCCAAATAGGAAATATTAGTGTCGATCTAAGTGGTCCATCAACAAATGTTGATGAAGATGGAGAACTCATCCCTGTGATGAGTCCCCTAAGGACTAATGTTTTCTATTGTTGCTTTGCAGGTGAAACAACCAAGCCAGGTTGGTACTTGGACAGTGGCTGATCTAGTCACATGACAGGTAGTAAGGATCTACTGAGTGATCTCAAGCCTGAAAAAGGCCCAAAAGTCACTTTTGGTGACAATGTCCAAGGATCCACAGAAGGATATAGAACCCTTCATGCAGGAGCTGCAATTTTCAACAAAGTAGCCTATGTGTCTGGGCTAAAACACAATCTTGTAAGCATTAGTTTACTGCGTGATGCTGGCTACAAGATTAACCTTGATGAGCACCTTGGGTACATACTGGATCCTCAGTGTAAAGTTGTGTTGTGTGCACAAAGAAAGAAAGGGGTAGACATTGTAGATATTAAATCTGCTGATCAAACAACTGAGACCTGTTTCAACTCAAGGAGCCATGAAGACCTCAACTGGTTATGGCACAAAAGGCTCTCACACCTAAACTTCAAGAATATCAATAAACTCTGTAAGAAAGAGTTAGTAACAAGTTTTGCTTCCATAACCTTTGTTAAGGAGAAACTCTTCTTAGCTTGTGAGAAGGGAAAGCAGAGAAAAACATCTTTTAAGTCTAAACACAATTTCTCTGTTGATTCACCTCTCTTCTTAATCTATATGGACGTGTTAGGACCTGTAAATGTCTCAAGTCTAGGAGGTAGAAGATACACCTTAGTAATGGTTGATGAGTTTTCCAGGTATACATGTGTGATCTTCCTAAAGACCAAGGGAGAGGCTGCCAGAGAAATTATTGGATTTATAAAAAAGATGGAGGTTCTAAATTCTGCCCAAGTCAAGCAGCGTAAAAGTGATCATGGTTCTGAATTCATAAACAGTACTATTGAGGATTTCTGTGAAGAAAGAGGCATTTCTCAAAACTTCTCAACTGTGAGAACTCCATAACAAAATGGAGTTGCTGAGAGGAGAAACAGGTGTCTTATAAAGGTTGCTAGAACTATGTTGTGTTCATCAGGTCTCCCTTCATCATTTTGGGCTGAAGCTGTAAGCACTGCTTGCTTCATTCAAAATAGATACTTAGTGATGAAAAGGTTCAATAAAACTCCTTATGAACTACTCAAAGGGAGAAAGTCTAAGCTATTTCCATGTGTTTGGATTCCCTTGCTTCATTTTGAATCAAAGGTATCAGCTAGCTAAATTTGAACCCAAAGCTGATGAAAGAGTGTTTGTTGGATATTCAGCTGTTTCAAAAGCTTACAGAGTATACAACCCCAGGAGAAAGGTGGTAGATGAATCTATCAATGTCATCTATGAAGAGTCTGCAAAACCCTCACTCAAAGTTGAACCTGAATCAGTCTAAGGAGACTTCAGCTTTGATGATCTTCTGCACTCAAATGCTGAAGAAAAGGACTCTAAAGCTTCCACATCATCCAGAGTGGAAACTGCTAACCATAATGGACATGATGATGACTATATTGGTTCACCCTGTGTGATTAAGTGAACTGACATAGTTGATGTACCATGACCAGAACCAATCAATGCTGATTACCCTGAATCCTCTACAGATGTATTCAATACCAATGTCACTCCCTCAATAGATGACAAAACTCAGGATCTCAGTCTGTCTGAGAATCATGAAGGCTATTCTACAAAACCTATTGTGAATGAAACTGGTGTTCATGATACAGAGGAATCGTCATTGAAACATGATCCTAAGTGGATCAGGTGTCACCCAAATGATCAAAAATTTAGTGACATCAATAAAGGTGTGAAGACAAGGTGGGACAGTTTTGAAAACTTTGTATGTTTTCAAGTTTTGTGTCCCTGATGGAGCCAATGAAAATTGATGATGCACTGAAAGATGCCAATTGGATCACTGCGATGCAGAAAGAACTCAATCAGTTTGAGAGAAACAAAGTATGGAAGCTGGTCCCTATGCCTAAAGGAAAAAAGAATAAATCGCAAAATGGGTTTTTGGAAACATGTTGGACGAGCAAGGTCATGTCATTAGAAATAAGGCAAGACTGGTTGCTCAAGGGTATAGCCAAGAAGAAGGTATTGACTATGGTGAAACATTTGATCCTGTGGCCAGGCTAGAAGTAATTCGTTTTCTTTTGGCATATGCTACTCACAAAAGCATAAAGGTATTTCAAATGGATGTAAAAAGTGCATTTTTGAATGGTAAGCTGCAAGAAGAGGTATATGTTAAGCAGCCTCCAGGTTTTGAAAATGAACATCATCTAGGTTTTGTCTATAAGTTGGAGAAAGCTCTCTATGGTCTAAAACAAGCCCCAGAGCCTGGTATGACACTCTTACTGAATTCCTTATGAGCAATGGGTACTCCAGAGGTAAAAGGGATACCACATTGTTCATAAATAAGGTGAAATATGATATTATGCTTGTTCAAATCTATGTGGATGATATTATATTAGGTTCTACTAGTGAACATCTATGCAAGAATTTTTCACTGCTCGTGAAAACTAAGTATGAAATGAGCATGATGGGTGAACTAACTTTCTTTCTAGGATTGCAGGTTAAACAAACTTCAAATTCAATTTTTATAAATCAAAGAAAGTATACATTAGATCTTTTAAAGAAATTTAAATTTGATCAATGTTCTCCCATTAAAAACCCAATGGAAACCAATGTTAAATTGGATGATGATGCCTGTGGCAAGCGTGTTTTTGTTATAGCTTACAGAGGTATGGTTGAGATCTTGCTATATCTGACAGCTAGTAGACTAGATATAATGCTTGCTCCTTTTTATGTGCTAGGTTTCAAGCTGATCCAAAGAAATCTCATCTAGCTGCTGTGAAAGAATCTTTAGGTACCTAAAGGGTACACCAGGTCTGGGTCTTTGGTATCCCAAAGAGTCAAGCCTGATCTAATTGGCTACACAGATTCTGATTTTGCAGGTTGCAGGCTAGATAGAAAAAGCACAACAGGTGGGTGTCAACTCCTTGGTGGAAAGTTGATTAGTTGGTGTAGCAAGAAGCAGAACTCTGTGTCCAGTTCTATTACTAAAGCTGGGTATATTGCTACTCGAAGCTTCTGTGGACAGATCCTATTTATGCAGCATCAGCTTGAGGATTATGGTCTGGTATATAGGAAAACTCCTATTCTATGTGACAATATCTGTGCCATAGCCATTTTCAACAACCCTGTCTTCCACTCAAGAACCAATCATATAGAAGTCAGACATCACTTCATAAGGGATCACATCCAAAAAGGTAATGTTGAGGTATCTTTTGTCCTTACAGAAGATCAACTTGCAGACATTTTCACTAAACCTCTTGATTAAAATAGGTTTAACACACTGGTATGCAAGCTGGGAATGTTAAATAAAAGTGACTAAGTGTCATTGATGTTCAAAGATTACTTAAGCGAAGAAAGATCAGATGTTAGACTCTATGAATTGTAATCAAGTTTGGGGGTTTATTTATAATTATTTAACACATCATAGGTTATTTATGTACAGTCTTTAATAGTTTAACCCACTGGCTTAGTCCTCATTAGGTTATTATATAAATGGTTTATTAGGTTTTAGTGTGTATTATTGAAGGTTTTTAGGGGTGTTTTTTGGAGTGTGTAACCGTTTCATAGATAGGGAAAGAAACATTTGTTCTTCGTGTTCTTCGTTCAAGGTTTATAATATTCAGCTATTGGTATTTTTTCTCGTTCATAATCTTTATTATATATTGATTGATTCTTTGCTTGCTTGCTTGATTATTCGGGACCTACAATTGGTATCAGAGCCAAAAGATTGGTTTTGATTGATTTGGTTAAGATTTATTAAACTGCTCATTGTTTTTTTCTGATTATTCTTGGATCGGCGCACTATATGGTTTCGCATAAAAATTGATTTTACGTTTTAGTTGGGGTATGATTGATTTATTTCTTTTGTTGTGGTCAACCATTATTTACTTTTCTAGCAATTAAAGTTCTTTTTCTAAACGTAATTTTGACCACACAATTTTGATTCTTACAAAAAGTCTGGGCCATAAGCTCTTGATAATTGTTGCATATAGGTAACGTTCTAATTGCATACGAAAGTTTAGTAGGTGACGCCCTAAATTAATTAATTCTGTCAAATATTGTATGCGGAGAAAAAACAAAAAAAAACCAAACAAATTAATTTGACTTTGGTACATGCGAAAGTTTTTTTTTTCTGTAGTAAGTTTGAAAGTAATACTTTGGCTCATCAACTCACGGATCCCATTTAATCTTCATTTGACAACTCTGGGATCCCCATGTTTTGGCAACATCCATATGTTATTATCAAATTTTAATTCCTTATCTATTTTGTCAACCTTCGCATCTCGCTATAATAATTGCGAATTCAATTGAATTTTGGTAATTAAAATCGAAGATTATTCCCAAACGATTGGTTGTGAAAACTCGTTTGATACTATATTCCTTCGGGTGAACATCATTTTGTTTTACAACCAATTCGTGAAAAATTTGATCTAGTTTTTCAATTCCATTTGAATTCAATTTATTTCAGTTCACTGCTTGGATCCATTTTTGTCAACCTTCGAATCAACTATCTTTTGGGTCTATATGTGTATCGGGTTTTCGAATTTTTTATTTAAAATCAAAAAATAATTCCAAGCGGTTGGTTGTGAAAATTCGTTTGATACTATATTCTTTCGGGTGAACATCATTCTGTTTTTACAATCAATTCATAAAAGAATTGATCTGGATTCCACAATTTTCGGACTTAGAAAATTTCAACTAGAGTTTTTCATTCAATTCGAAAGTCATAACTCTCGGATCATTCTGATTCGAAAGTTGGAACTTTTGGATCCTTTTTCAAGATTTTTTCTAAGTGTTGAATCAGTTCAAGTCAATCACCAATCTAAAGATCTATTCAAGCACACATCTCAATATGTCTGGACCGAATGAGGAAATTTCAGACAAGGCACACTCCGCATCCGACACTAAGGTAAGCCTTTTTCCTAAATAGTTTTAGCTGAATTAGATTTGCTATGAAAAGAAGCTAAGAAGTTAGATGCATTTCAGACTGCTCTTAGAAATGCTCAAAATGAAAAGTCAGATTTGAATCCAACATCTTAGATGTACAAGCCGAAGTGTCTACGGCTAATAACGAGAAAAAGGGTTTGTCTACCAAAACGTCTGAACTAGAATACGATCATCAAATGCTTAAGGTAGATAAATCCAACTGCATTCAGAATTATGAATTTGCCTTGGCCGAGAGAACGAAATTGAGAGAAAACCTCAAAGACATGGAAGATAGTTTTATAAACGAGGCCAAACTGATCAAACCATGAAGATGTATAAGCCTAGAGAATTAACATCTAGAGATGGTTTAGGGTTTACGGGTCCCAGAGTCGTGGAAGAAATGATCAACAAAAAGAAAATTTCATTATATCATGTTGGTACCATAGGTCAGGGATTTGTAATGCCCTATAACAAAACTTGGCCAAAAGTGTTAGTCGAAGAAGAAGAAAAATGAGCAAGATCTGGTATAAAACAAATTAAATTTGTTTATGATTGGTTAAATCACGACTCTCTCCAAGGAAAATTGGAAAAATCTTTCAGAGAAGAGGAGTTCGTTGAACCAAAGGAAATTACATCAGAACCGACCTTGCCAAAACCGCGTGAATACATGCGATATACTAATCTAGAACAACGGGCTACTGATTTAGAACAGATATTGGAAACAACATCACGATCTTTTGAGCAAGAACAAATATATTTCTTAATGAAAATATCAGATCTAGAAGCTGAAATTGCTCGACTTAACCCATCTTTAGCTGACACCTCGCAACAAAATGATAAATTTCATGCCCTTGAGTTAGCCTTAAAAGAAACCAAAGATTTGTTTGATGCAGACAAAAACACTTTCTTAAGAAAAGAAAATGATTTTAGTGAGGCAAAAAGACTCTTTTCTATTCGAGAATAGAATTTCAAACTTAATGTTTAATCATTTGACAAGGAACGATAACAGCTTCTAGCCACCATTAAGGGGCTAGAATCTCAACTTGTTCCTAACCAAAACTGTTTACATCCACAAGATTCTGTCATCAACAATTCCACAGTTGAAAGTCATTCCAAATCCAAGGAATCATACTCTGAACTTAAAAGGAAACATCTTTTGGATATCAAGAAAGACAAAGAAAAGTTGGAAGTTCCGATCAAGATTTACACCGGTGAATCTTCAAATCCTCTTTCAAAAGAGCCGTAAGGAATTCAATATACTCTTACTTTAAGAGTACATGGAATTTCCGAAAGCCACAAAAGATCAGAAAATCCAACCACAAGCATAATTGGTTCTATACTAAGAATGACTCAGACTTCTGTTCTTCTCAAGTAAAATCGTTTCGAGAATCCGAAGGACTCACAACCATTTACATCTGATTCTTAAGTCATAAAGAATAACAAAGTTCGATTTGATGTTAATCAAAAGGCTGCTTCGTGTAATGCTTTGGTATTGCATAAACCATGTTTGAAATATTCTTTTAAGCAGTTACTTGATTTATGTTCTGCTAAACTTTGTAATTCTGCTCATGTTATGAATGGTTGTGTATTCTTAGTTAGGAATACATCTGTTAAACATTAAGCAAATAAATGTGAATAAAAAGGGTCCACATTCACTCTCCGCTGGGTACCTAAGAATGCTATAAAGGAACCTAACTGTAAATGGTTACCAAAGGTAGAGAAAAAGGTAATTACTTAGAAATGGGTACCCATAGCTAACCTGACTGGACCCAAACTTTAATGGGTACCAAAAGTTACGTGATTGTTTTGCAGATAATGGCTCCTACTAATTTCTGTTCACGACCTGAGCCTTAATGAAATGGCTTTTATGCATCTCAGTACAAAACCCAAGCTTCATAGAGATAGTTTCTACATACTTCAGAGTAGATACCAGGCTTCTAGGAAATGGCTTCAAAACGTTATTGTGTAATTTCCATATTAGAAGCATTCATTCAACATTCAATAGATATTCAATCATATAATCAAGAACATGAAGAACATAACAGGAATATAATAAGAACAATAAAAACACTCAAAGGATTAGAGAAACCTTAATTTGCACTTCAATCAACGTACGTACAATGAGCCAAAATATTACATAGAAAACTAGAAAAGCTAACTACTTATAAGCAAACATAAACAGATCCAAATACTATCCATACCCACGGGTTAACCTTTTGGTCTTTTAACCCATTTACAATAAGTTTAAATCCTTACAAAATAAGCAAAAAACTAAGTTTCAACTATTACACTTTGACCACTGAAACTTTCACAACTTTGGATCTAACATTCTTCCCCTTTGTGATTAGCTTTCAGATCGCGGCTTCAGGTTTGTATTAGCTTCCTCTGATCAAAATATCGGACAAGGCGTCTGATAGTCATCCTGTACTCTAGCTTGTCTCATACATATTGTTGGAAGTCTCAGACGAGTTTCAGTACGGCTTTAAGTTCCCATATCCTTGATCCGAGCTTTAAAGCTTCTTTCAAATTATCGATTCTGATCATCAACATCTTTCTCACATTGTATAGAGTCCCGTCACAGTACTTCTCCAATTCATCTCTTCTCTTGAGTGCCTTCTTTCTTTGTGAGTTTAAGTAGACTACTCCGACCGTAGGTGATGTGATTACTTTTGAAACTGAGAAACGTTCTAGGCCTGGAGTATCTTGATTCGGCGCAAGCAGATTAACTTTTCTTTGCCTTGCTTCTAATGAAATTTGGAAGCCAAAGATTAGGGACAGTGTGCGATTGCAGCGAAGAAACTTGAGGACACATCTTTGAGCATTCTGATGTATCGGATCCGCGCTCTTGTTATGTAGCAAATCAAGATATAGAAATTCCAGATCCTGCAAGAATAAGTTAGGGAATCTATTTCGGAGGTGTAGAGAAAGTTCTGTCTTCCCGTTCCAATTCGAAAATAGGATAGAAGATGCTTAGGAACTTGTCGAACTTAATCTTTATGACTTTAACGATCGACGATCTGCTTCTCACTGATTCTTTGCTCTTTCTCAGCAATCCTATCATAGCAACCAAAACAGACCTATCCCTTCGCTCCATTCCTTCTAGGGACCAGATTAGGTCATCTCTAACAGTCTTCACTTGGTGGACAAACATCTTTCTATACATTTCTTCCATATATGGGCTCCTTACCCTATGCTTTACCCAGTCAATAGCTTGGGCAGTAGCCTTTAAGTGTGTCGTTCTTCTCGTTTTTGAGAAGTACTAGCACCTCCAGACATCCCTGCTTGCAGCCTTGAGATTTCTTTAAGTACATTTGGGGCAGTATAGGAAGGAGTTAGAACATCTGAGTGCTCTTGAAAGATAGGATATCTTCTTGTAGACTCAGGTGTCTCAAAAGATTGGTCGGGAACCACTGGAATTATTAGTGGACTGGTGGAGCTTTGTTGGACTGATTGTGCTGGAGCTGGAGATGGAACTGGCATTGGCACTTGCACTGGAGATAGATATGGTGAAGATGATACTGGATCATTAGAAGGGACTCAAATTCAAATTCTTGTGGATCTACGCCTTTTTCACCAGCATATTCAACACGCAGCGACTCATTCAATTAATATTCTCTCGCATCCTGTTCCACTTCATCAGAGTCTTAATAATAACTTCTGTCGGATCAAACATCCTCAGAGGAACAGCGGGCAGGATATCTTCTTCTTCGATGAAGGTCGTAAAGTCCTTTGGTTCTTCCGAGACAACGAGAGTTAGCTGAGCTCCTGAGACTAATTCCTCAAGAGACTCAGCCTGGAATTCTGCTTCTGACTCTTAAGGCCCTGCTTGGTGAGACAGAATAGATTGTTTTGGACTTGGTGGAGCTGATTCGTCGAATATCATTGGGGCTTTGCCGGCGGCTTTAGCTCCTTTCTCCCCCTCATGGTGATCAGGTACATCCTGATCATCATGTTTTCTCTTTGTTCCCTAGGCAACGGCTTGACATGATTCGGCAATGATCTTTAGACGCTCACCCATTTGATTAACCAAAGGATTTGTTGATAGAGACGATGAGGACACGGAAGATTCATTGTTTAATATCTCTAGAATCAGGGCATTTGTAGAAGATAGGTTTGATGAAGCCTTAAGTAGGGAGTGGAATGTGCGCTTAGCTTCGTCAAGTGTAGGAGCTTGTGGAATGACCGGTTGCTGAGTCATAAAGGTGAACATGTCACTTAATTGTTGTGACATGAGCGCCTTGAACTCAGCGAACTCGGTTTTGGACGCAGAGTCCGGGTGTAACCCAGGGCCACTTAGGCTCTCCGTTTTCATCTCGCGAGACTCTGTAGAGGCCTTGATGGCCTATGGTCATAGCTGGCTGTGATGTAGCCACAATAGGACTTCCACTCATCATTGTCGGTGCACTTTCAGTGCGCACGGCTCCGAGTGTTTCGGCAACGTCACTCAGACGTTGCTTGTGAAGCGACTCGAGTGTCCTAGCCAAAGATCTGTCAATTACAAAGGACCTTAGACTCGATTGTGCTTGAATTGAAGGTGGCGACTGGGGCTGTTGTTAGCCTTGTTCAATATCCGCAAACTCCAAGTGAGTTGCAGATAGATGTTGGAGGGGGTTGTGCATGCGCCACTGGGCTAGTGGCGACTTCTTCAATACTGGCGCCCAACACAAGAGCGCCAGTAGCAATGTGGCTGCCCGACTTATTTGTGGCTCGGTCTCTCTACTATGGTCCTAACTCCCCCTCGACTCCTGATTATCTCCCACAAAGTTGCGAGAGAGAGAGAGAGAGAGAGAGAGAGAGAGAGAGAGAGAGAGATTAAACTTGGGCGGGGAGGGGGGGGGGGAGTGATATCATCATCATCATCATCATTTTGATCATCATTTTGTGGTGACGGAATTCTTAGAGGAGAAAGATGAGTAGTATGTGTTTCCTCACTTTCTCGGTCTCTTGCTTCTGCTATCTCAGGCCCGCTACCCTCTTCACCCCTGTCTTCAACATTTTCTCTCTGCACTCCCCCAAAACCTAACATCTAAGGGTGGGCTCCTTGGGCAGGCTCAGCGGGTCCTGGCTGGGCCATCGGAGCAACTCTCTCTCTAAAACTCCTAATGGCCCGAGATTCTTGATCCGCATACGCGAGTAGCTCTTCTGGAATCGGTGTGACTTGGATCCCGGCGGGAGAGATAGGATCGTGAAAGTACTTGATTTGAATGTCTCTCACCCCGGCTTCATGATCTCTGCGACGGATATCCAGAAATTATGTCATGCGGTGAGACATGATGAGTTGAAGAAACCGCTGGGCTGAACAAATTTTCTGGCCCGACGTGTCCCTTTGGCCTGAATGACCTCTAGCAATTCGGTCTACAGCTTCCAAGCATACTTGGGATGATGGTTGTAGGCTAAGCTATGAAAGATCCGGAGGAATCAGAGACTTACTCTGTCGGCGCCGGAGGCTTTCACTGTTAGGCAGCAGTCGAGGATAAAGTACATGTAGTACCAGTGGCCTAACAGCTTTTGCCAGAAAAATTCTGATGCTTTACGGAATTGGCCATCATAGCCCAGTTGTTGGATTTCTCTGCAAATCTGTTCCTCAGGCAAATCTTCATCGTATTCAAGACGGCCTGGGAAATCGCGGCGGCGAGGGAGGCATAGGACGTGGCGAAATTTCTTGAAAGGAATTTCAATAGTGTGGTCCTCGATGTCACCGGTAATGTGATCGTTGTTAGGGTTGGGGTGATAGGTGAGGGAGTGCCAAAATTGTTGGACGTGTACTTGAGGTGGGCGAGGGTGAGGACGGTTGGTTAGGGCATAGGAAATTCAGTGGCCCATCAATATTTCTTCAACCACTCGGTTTGAGAGGCGAATGTCTGGGTCTTCTTCGGTTTTATTTAAAAAAGGCTGGGTCTAGGAGGAAGTTATTGGGTTTTATTTCGAGCCACATGCGTCTAGGGAAGATCTGCTCGGAGGCTTTGGGGGGAGGGCAACAGATCGCGAGGTGATTTCCTCGTCTGATTGTTGATTAGGGTCTGAGTGTTGGGGGCTCGGGGGTGGTTCATATTCTCCAGAATGAGAATGAGATGCCATGGTTTCCTGTCAAAACAATTGAAAGTTAGATATTCATTTGTTGATTAGGGTCTGACTTGTTCAGAGATGTTTCTTGTGTTAGGCATTTGATGGAACTAATCTAATTTGTTAAAGGGCTTCTACAGAAGACTTCTCGGTAAGAAAAGTCCATTAGAACAACCAAGGTCTACAAGACCAGTCCCAACTCAGATAAATTCACGTGAAACAGCCTTAGAAAAGGCTTAAAACCTCTGAACAAGTGAACTTTCAAGTGAGCTCAACACTTTGGAGTTTGCAGACTTAGAAAAAATTTACCACAACTTGCGGATGAAGTGTCACCCAAGAGTTGCAACTCTCGGATGAAACTTTGAATGAAAGTTGGGTTTTGAAGTTGAAATCCAAGTCTTTTAAATACACCAACCTGCGGATGAAAAGTTATCCGCAAGTTGTAACTTGCGGATGGAACTTTAGTCGCATGTTTGGAACCATTTTATATTGAAGATGACTTGTGGGCGGTGTGTTGTCCGCGAGTGGTGACTTGCAGATCCTTCTATACCCGCGAGATTGACTTAGAAAATTTGACCTTTTTATAATGTTTGTGCGGATGGAAGTTTATCCGCGAGTTGCAACTCGCGGACAAAGCATTTTTAGCATGTTAACTTAGAAACATTTGAGACCCATTCATGCAGATGAAAGGGTATCAGCGAGTTGCAACTCTTGGACAAAGCGTTATGAGCATGTTAACTTAGAAACATTTGAGACCCATTCATGCGGATGAAAGGGTATCTGCGAGTTGCAACCTGCGAACAAAGCATGATTCGTATGCCTGATCTAACTTAGAAAGAAATTCACTTGCCAATCCCACAAACAACTTATGATATGAACTTTTCTAATCAAAAAGGTGATTCTGATAGAATCTTTGCAATTGCTTAAGGTCAAAGAAAACTCCATTTTTAGACCTTAAACCCCTTTTAAAACCCGATTAATGTGTAAAGATTAAGCATAAAGTGTTTAGTAATGAGCGAAAACACAAATAGGACTTACTTTTGGACACGAAATCACTTTAAACACTTGTTAATCTTGATTTTGATGATGATACAGTTGAGTTTTTAGATGGGTTTCTTGGAAGTGTTCTTGAGGGTTGAAGAACCTTGACTAAGTCAGCGTAGAGCGTAGAGGCCTTATCTATGTGATTCGCTACGCTTACTTGCGCCTATCGGCGGATTCTGTTGCCTGCCGGTTTAAGAAAAAAGGAGGGGTTTGGGCAGCTTTTATAATATTTGAAAATCAGTTCCCCCCAAACCCGGAAGGGGGAACCCGACCCATGCCCATGAATCAAAACACTCGGAAACTTATCTGGATGCCTCCCAATTAAGTATGACATAAAAAAAATTAACACAAAGACTAGAATTAAGTAACATAAACACAAAACATAAGTTATTAGAAAATGTAACATTAGCGAAAAAGAAAATCTGTCTTTTGAGAAGGCAAATAAACTTTGCAAAAATGTTGCATTCTAAATTATATTATATTAACAAATTCAGCATGCCTAACTTGTTCACTAGAAAATTAAAAAATTTTCATCCAAAGGTTTTGTGAACAAGTCAGCTATCTGATTTTCGGTGTTTACGAAATGTAATTCTACGGTACCTTCTTCAACGTGATCTTTTATAAAATGGTACCGAATATCTATGTGTTTTGCATGAGATTGTTGTACAGGGTTACCAGTAATGGCTATTGCACTCATGGAGTCGCAAAAGATTGGAATTCGAATTAGTCTGAACCCATAGTCTCGGAGTTGAGTGCGCATCCATAGCAGTTGTGAGCAGCAGCTTGCAGCAGCAACGTATTCTGCTTGAGCGGTGGACAGAGAAACACTGTATTGTTTATTCGATGCCCAACTTACCAGTTTGTCTCTGAGGAACTGGATGTGACCCGATGTACTCTTTTTGTCATGTTTACAACCTGCATGATCTGCATCTGAGTAGGCAGTTTGTTCGAAACTAGTTCCTTTCGGTTACCGGAGACCAAGGTCAGGCGTGCCTTTTAAATATCGAAAAATTTGTTTCACGACAGCCAAATGTGACTCTTTAGGATCAGCTTGAAATCGAGCACAAAGACATGTAGCAAACATGATATCTGGTCTACTAGCAGTTAAATACAGTAAGGAACCGATCATTCCTCGATGAGTCGTGATGTCAGTGGATTACCCATTGGATCGACATCAGGCTTTGAGGAAATGGACATGGGAGTTTTCATAGATGTCCAGTTTTCCATCTTAAATCTCTTTAGGAGATCATGGATGTACTTTGACTGGTTTATGAGAATCCCATCAGGAAGTTGTTTGACTTGTAATCCGAGGAAAAAATTCATTTCCCTCATCATACTCATCTTGAACCTCGATTCCATTAATTTTGAAAATTATTCACATAGTGAAGGTTTTGTAGAAACAAAATAATGTCATCTACGTAAATCTGAACGAGTAATATGTCATTACCTTTATGTCGTATGAACAAGGTTGTATCAACCGTACCTTTGGACAAACCGGAATCTAGTAGGAATTCGGTTAAGCTGTCGTACCATGCCCGAGGTGCTTGTTTCAAACCATATAGAGCTTTGTCGAGAGAATAGATATATGATGGTCTAGACTCATTGACAGAACCTTCAGGTTAAGAAACATACACATCCTTCTTCAGAATTCCGTTGAGAAACGCCGTCTTCACGTCCATCTGATAGACAGTGAAGTCTTTGTGAGCCGTGTACGCCAGGAAGATACGAATAGCTTGAAGTCTGGGTACTGGAGCGATCATCTCATCATAGTCGATTCCTTCTTGTTGTCGATAACCTTTAGCCACAAGTCTGGCTTTGTTGCAGACGACAATCCCGTTCTCGTGTCGTTTATTCTTGAAAATCCACTTGGTTCCAATGATGGACCGATCCTTTGGTGCGGGACTAACCTCTAGACGCGTAGACGTTCGAACTAGTGTAGTTTGTCATGCATATCCTTCACCCATTTTAGATCTCATAACGCTTCGGTTATTGTTGTAGGTTCGACCTTGCTTAGGAATGCAGCAAACACGCACTCTGCGTTGGTTGCTATTCTGGTTCAAACCAGAGCAGACTTATCCCCAACGATTTGAGATTCGGATGGGATAAGGTCCATTTGCGTAGAAGAGATACGAGATCGTCTGCAGATTTAGGTGAATCAGACGGGGTTGAATCGGTTTGAGGAACATCAACCGGTGTAGAAGGTTCTGGGGCTATATCTGGGTTCAGGTTAGGAACAGAAGAACCGGCTGGGGATTTGGGAGATTGAGGTGTGGTGTCAGTAGGTATGGGCTCTGATATGTCAAGGTTTGTTGAGCTTGAAATGACTTCATTGGTATCTCCATCAGATTTGGATAAAGAGTTAGTACTAGACTTAGAATGTGGATATAATAATTTAAATAAAGAGTCTAGGTCTAGATCATCTTCTCCGGTTGGCGGGGCAGTGGTGGATGCAGATAACGTCTGAATTGGTTCAGGCGCTTGATGAGGAGCCGGTTCTGAACTGATGTGTTCATGAACGTTCTCGGACTCAGCTAAATCATCAAATATGATGTTCACACTCTCATTAACTGTCCTAGTGCATTTGATGTACACCTGGTAGAAGGCTGAGTTCTTGGAGTATCTGATGAATACTGCTTCATCTCCTTTTGCGTTGAACTTACAGAGATTATCTTTATCGTTCAGAATGAAACACCCGCAACCAAAAACACGAAAGTGTTTGACATTAGGTGCACATTTATTAATAATCTCATTGTGTGTAGCACGCAGTGTCCACAGCTTCGGCTAGGAAGTGTAGTGGCAGCTTCGAGTATGTGATCATGGAATGAGCTGCTTGAACCAGAGTTCGATTCCGTCGTTCTACAACTTCGTTTTGTTGAGGAAATCTGGCAGTGGAATATTGGTGGGTTATACCAACGGAATCCAGGAATGTGGTTAACTCCTTGTTTTTGAACTCTGTGCCGTTGTCCGTACAAATGGCTAGGGCTTGAAGTTGGAGGTTGACTTTGGTCAGTTTCAGAAACGAAATAATTAAGTCTGTCGTTTCATCCTTTGTGCATAGGAACTTCACCTAAGTGTAGCGTGAGAAATGATCGATCATCACTAGTATATACTTGTAAGGTCTTGACTCTACGGATCTATCTCGACGCGACACCTTCCAACGAGTGCGGAATCCTCGTTAGCGGCTTGACGGTAAGATCACGCACACCGAAACACGGAGACTACCACGGCGATAGATGAACAACTTCAAACGCCCCTAAACGATGATTCTCTCCTCACGAAACTCTCTGATTGCAATCAAGTTCGAGATCGCCTTCTGCTAATCGTCTGACAAATTCTGCAAAAGTCTCATAATTAATCGAATTAACCCTTAATTATACTGACAGATTCGAGTTTGTCTAGGACAAATTCGAATCTGGCCCAAGGCCTATTCGAATTTGTCCTCAATGACAAATTCGAATTTAGCCTAAATTCGAACCTCACCTTTCAAACTTATGTTTAAACTTATGTTTTATCTTATGTTTGAGTTTATCTTTGATCTTTATGTTTGAACTTCTTGTAATACATTACACCAAGTTGAAACATACAAACAATCAATATCAAACACACATAATCAAACATATATCAAACACTTTGTTAATATTCAATACCAAGTAAATTGACTTGCACAAAATGCTATCTAAACTTAGACCGCTATCGTCACACAGGATGTACTAACAGACTCCCCTTGACGATAACTTCTAACTTTTTACATTTTGTCTAATTACTTGACCCATATAGACTACTTCCTGCATATAAACCTATATCTATACATATTCTTACTATCTTCTGGAACTTCCTGGCTTCAGATCTCCATCCTTCATGAAAGAAGATAGGCTGATCATGTAGCTTCTTCAGGTCATCCTTGGATAGATTTATTAAGTGCAATGGATCATACACTCGCAAAACAACTTTGTCTTGAGTATCTTCCATCACCGCTTCAGCAGTTTCATTATCAAGATACCACCACTTCATGTTACTTAGAACATCTTGTGGCATCGTCATCATGGGCACTTTCTTCAAACACTTTACAGGCTTGTACACCATTCTGGCCCATGGCCTACCTGTATGTGGATCAATCCTTGTTTCATCTTCCACTCTCTTTCCCGTCCTTGGCTTGAGTCTATCAAATTTTCCAGATCGTCCTTCCTTTCTGATAATCTTGGCTATAACCTCAGCATAAGGATCCTCACCAATATTGATTAACTCTTTCCACACCAACTCCTTTACTTCTACCTTCGGCAATGTATTAAATACTCTGAGCGTCCACCTAAGGTATTGAAGTCCATCTCTCCTTTTCAGTATGAATAGCTGCAGTTCTCTATCGAAGAACCAGCTTATAATCCCACCTGATAGATTCTCGGAGCCCGGTACTCTCATTCTTCTTTTCATCTTAGGCTTAGTCCTCTTTTCTTCCTTTCGGAACCATAGATTCGACAGTTCAGCCCTAGATGGCTCTCTCTCAGCTTCCTCTAGTTCGGAGTCTTCTACCGAGGCCAGCTTGAGCTCATCAATATCAATGACATTGTGATTGTCTTGGACATATAGCTCAGTGATAGGCCGTGAGTTTACAATCACTTCATCGACATTGTCTTCTTCATCTTCTATCACTTCATCATCTGATCTCCAATCAGCTATGTCCTCTGGCACGAACTCTCCTTCTTCCAACTCTTCAATATCATCCTCAAAATCAAACTCTATCTCTTCTTCTTCAATATCCATTAGAGCGTCAATCATCTCGCTCTCAATGGCCTTTGAGGAACTAGCCTCACCTCCTTCAACTCCTGACTGACTAGGCTCCCCCTGAACTTCAGCATGCTGAGCAGTTGAAAAAATCTACTGGCTCACTATCTTTTTGTGCATCGGGATCATTGCCATCGTCATCTTCTCTTCTCAACTCTTGAACATCTCTGCAACTGGTCTCCCCCTGAGCCTTAAGATTTTTCATTAGCTGCTCGAGGAGGGACCTCATGGTTCTGAGCTCAGCAGCCTGATCAGCGACAAATGTCTTCAATTCAATATTTTCTTTATCAATCTTTGCATTATGCTCTTGAAGCTCGCTGATTGCTTTTGTGAGTTGAAAGATTTGGACTGTCTGGAAGTCCACTTTGCTTCGGAGCTCTGAGAAACGTTGATTGTCTGTGAAGGTGGATGAAGTGGATGGAACTGATGTGATAGGTGACGGCGTGATTGGTGGTTGAGCGGACGGTTGAGCAGATGGAATCTCCGGCTCGGAAGCAGAAGCAGACGAAGCTCCCTGCATAAACCTATGCCTTTTGGCCCTTTGCCGAGGAACTAAAGGAGTAACATCTTCAGCCTCAAAATCCGAGTCATCTTCATCTGAATCTCTAGATGCTCTCTTCTCTGTCTCCCTTTCACTTACAACAACCCTTGATCCATATCTTCCTATTCGAACAGACGGATTGACAGTCTCAACAGCTGGTCTTTCAACTTCGATCTCCTCAGCTTCCTCTGATGACGACTCAGAAGTGGTCACTGCTTCACCCTCTACCTCTGGCTGATATTCATCAATTTCGCGCATAAGGTCATCGAAACTAGCTGGAGGCTCTAAGATTGTATCAACTAGCTCAGCTGTAATCTCTTCTTGGGCCTGAGTCCCTTGTGCCCAGATCTCCTCTAAAGTTTCCACTCGTGGATCAAATACTGGTGGCACACTTGTCCGATGACGGACCTGCTTCTACCGACTCTTGTATCCTGCTAAAGCTTGGCCTTGACGCCTGAGTAGATCTATCTTGAGCTCTAGGCTTCCTTCTTTGTTGTACTGGAGGGCGTTGCTGTTGTTGTTGCTGCTGTGGCTGTGGCTGCGGCCCTTCCCCAGCCCAATTCGCACCTTCTGGTGCTTCAATATATGGATTTACCATGACACCAAAAAGAGGTGCATCCAGTGGTCTAACTACTTCACCCCTACGGGCGTTGTGTGATTGACAATCAGCAACAATTCGCTTATCGATAACAACGACACTCTGAATATCGTCCAGCTGCGGCAAGTTCGGCAAAAAATGTCGAATCAACATCATTACAAACCTCGGATACATCAGAAACCTTTCTCGTGCTGGAGCAGTTATTTGATGAACAAACTCCGCAAAGAACATCTCGGAGTAGCTGAACTTCTTATTATAAACCAACGCGATCATCGCCGACTGCATCTTTGACACTAAATAGTCAAATCTGGCCTTCTTAGGTGCCAAGCACACCATAAAGACATGTGTAAGATACCTCCATTGGCCTATGAGACCACTCTTCATGTATGACGCTTTAGCGATATCCAGGCCATACCCCATCCTTAAAAAGGTTGCTTGCCTTATATCCAACGTGAAGTCAATCGGCCTAGCTTCCTGTTCTACTGACCCAAGCTGCAAAACCCTTCGAAGCATATCTACAGAAAATACAAGGGGCTGCCCAGCGATTCTTGTCCTCAACACAGTCGGAGTCACTGTACAATCGACTTGCAGGTGATCCCAAAACTGTCTGACATAAGGCAGTACGATCTGCACATTGTGAGAAAGGGCATACAAAACCCTTGAATTTGCTAAGAAGTCCACCATTTGTCGAAACGCCTGAGCTTCAGGAAGCTCACGATCCGGTGAAACAACCATATTATGCTTTTGAATGAAGGCTCTTTCCCCCATATCTGCACATTAAAGAATAAAATATATTAGAAGGGACAAAATAAAAATGAAACTTGTTTAAATTCAAATTTGTTTTATTTTGAACTTATGTAAGTTCAAAATCCAACACATATGAATTTCTACAAGTCTGACGTTAAAATTATTCAAACATCTCGATTTTAATAGCAAAGTCGAATGACATGTTCGAATTTGACTTGAATTCGAGTTTGCTAACAAGTTCGAATTTACTGACAAATTCGAACCATATGAACAAACTCGAAGTCGGCACTTTCAAACACAAATCCAAGATTTAAACCATCTTAGACTTAGAAAATAACATTCACTAGTCCTATTAGGTTCTAATCGAAGATATATGTCACTTATTTGAAGTTTCACCGGTTAAACTTTGTGATTTTGAATCACAAAGTTCAAAACCCTTAAAACTTCAAAATAAGTCGATTTTTGCCCAAATTGAGTCTAAAACTTCCTAAATCTTGTATAATAATGTTGTTTATACCTATATTTGGTTATAGAATCGAACACAAAGGACAAAACTTCGATGAATAGATGAAAACTCGAAAACGGTAAACTCGAAGGATAAACTCGAAATCGCTCAGATAAGTTCGAAGGACAAAACTCGAAACTAGGTGACATAAATGAGTCACTGTTGACCTATATATACTAACCATGTTCGAACTTGTGTTAAATTCGACTTTACTGACATTTTAGAATATTGATTCGATTTTGTCTTAAAATTGAATTTAAATGAAAATTTTGAAAATCTTTGAATAAAATTCAACGTTTTCAACTTTTCCAACTTTTTCGTGTAACGGAACAAACTATGCAAAATTTATTTACACTAAGCATAAGATTTTCACGAAATGTTTGTTTATTCAACTAAAAATGCATCCTTAGTAACTTTGACCTATTTTGCTAAATAAAATAAAATAAAATGAAAAAGAAAAAGTAAAAATAAAGTAAAGTAAAATTTTGAACAAAACTTAAACTTAACCTAATCTATAATACTTTTAAAATTTACATCCTATACTTAACACTAACAGAATATTTTTGGCGTGAAAGTCAAAGAAATGTTCAATTAGATAGCGGTGTCAAATACACACTTTCAGCATCTTACTTTCACACTTAGGAATTTTTGATTCCTTTGATTGTTTGTCGTGACACACATTTCTAGACGATTGTTGGTATTATTTTCCCTTTAAACATGTTACAATTTGGAATATCCCTTGGCCTTTTTATTTATCAAGAAATTACCTTACGTGACTCATACTTAGACATACTTTTATTATCAAGGCATACACACAATGATTATAACTTTTCGGTATTGCAAATTTTCGTTAAAAGGCAACCATCGGACATAGTTCTGTATTTACATACAACAGAGTGTCTTAGTTTGTCTTAAAGTTTATTTTAAAGCTAGCAAAACAGTGGTGACAGGTCTGTACCGACGTACAACAAAGCGACTTATCTGGCTAACTCGAGTCAAAGCAGAGGCAACAGGTCTGTACTTACGTACAACAGAGTTACTTGTTTTGACTCTCAATTCAGTATCATGATTTTTCTATTCTTTTCTTTTCTTTAAGATGTATCTGATGTTGCTATACATCCCCCAGAACATTTGCATACCTCATTTAGAATCAATGTCTGTATGTCTCTAACATAAAAATTAAGACCATTTGGTCATACATCTAAGTTATTGACACGTCTGAATTTTTCTTGAATATTTTATTAGCCTTGAGACTCCCTTTGTGTATTATGCCTACCAACATATCAAACTAGATAATGTATAACACTTAGTATTTTTAGGTGCATTATGTGTGAAAGCTTAACACTTAGAGATTGTAATGACTGTGCTAATTTCGTCACTTTGAACCTATGTATCTAAGACTTAACTCATTTTCTAATATTCTCTTTTTTTTTTTTGAATTTTTTATGGTTTTCTCTCTTTTTTCTTTTGTTTTTCATAAATAATAGTAAGAAAATAAAATAACCTACTAACTTGCTATAAAAGGAAAGAATTTCTACTTAGCTACTAAACTTACTATAAAAGGAAAGAAATTCTACTACTATAAAAAAGAAATAGATTCCACTAAGGTCAAGTTACTCTGGATTACGCATTCCGTTTAGTTGAACTAAATACTCAAAACGTGACTTATCAAAAGCTTTGGTAAATAAATCAGCATTATTATCGTCCGTTGCAACTTTTACCAGCTTAATTAAGTTCTTTTCAGCACAATCACGAATAAAGTGGTGTCTTATGTCTATGTGCTTGGTTTTACTGTGTTTAACTGGATTATTGGTTATTGCAATAGTTGACAGGTTATCTATCCTAATAGGAGTATGAGTATAAGTCAAACCGTAATCCGCCAATTGTTGTTGTATCCAAAAAACCTGTGAACAGCAACTACCCGCAGCAACATATTCGGCCTCGCACGTTGACACGGCTACCGAAGTCTGTTTCTTGCATTGCCAGGAAACGAGTCTCCCTCAAAGGAACTGACAACCTCCAGTTGTTGACTTGCGATTCAAGCTGCATCCTCCATAGTCTGGATCCGTGAACGCCTCCAATTCCAGATCACCATAAGCGTGATACCAAAGTCCCAGCTTCGGTTTCGACTTGAGGTATCTCAGAATCCGCTTCACAGCTTTCATGTGCATCTCTTTTGGATTAGCTTGAAACCTAGCACAAATTCACACAGCAGACATTATGTCAGGTCTAGAAGCAGTTAAATACATGAGTGACCCAATCATGGCCCGATATAATGTCGGATCCACATCGGTATCACTTTCTGTACCCGGTCCGAGATTATGATTCACTTGAATTGGCGTGCTGAAGTGAGCTGTCAGCTTGGTTCCTTCCATCCCGAAGCGCTCTAAGATGTCGTAGACATACTTCGTCTGATGCATAAACATGCCCTCCTTCCTCTGTTCGACTTGCATACCGAGAAAAAAGTTTAACTCATCCATCGCACTCATCTCAAACTTAGACTTCATCACCTTTTCAAAGTCTGTGCACATCTGCTTGTCTGATAACTCGAAAATGATATCATCGACGTACACTTGTACCAAGATGAAATGTTCACCTTTTCGTTTCACGAACAGCGTACTATCTATTCTCCCTCTTTCAAACCCATTGTCTAAAAGATGATTAGATAGAGTCTCGTACCACGCCCTCGGTGCTTGATGTAATCCATACAAAGCCTTATTTAACCGATACACTCTGTCTGGATATTTCGGATCTGTAAACTCGGGCTGTTGTTCCACATATACCAGTTCATTCACTTTCCCATAAAGAAAAGCGATCTTTACGTCGAGTTGATATACTTTAAAACCTTTGAAGGAAGCAAAATCCAGAAACAAACGGATTGCTTCAAGTCTTGCCACTGGCGCGAACACTTCATTGTAATCGATTCCTTCCTCTTGGTTGAAACACTTTACCACAAGCCTTGCTTTGTTGCGAGTGACTATACTTCGATCATCTCTCTTGCACTTAAAAACCCACTTGGTTCCTATTGCAATTTCTCCTCGAGGTAACGGAACTAACTCCCACACTTCAAGTTTCCTAAACTGTGACAGTTCTTCCTGCATCGCTTCAACCCAAGAGTTGTCTTTTAGTGCCATTTGCACATTTTTCGGCTCTACTTGCGAGATGAAACATGAGTAGAGGCAAGTATGAAAGGCCTCGGAGTCATTGATCATCGACAATAACACTATGTTGTTATTCAAACTACTCCTAGTCCTCACACCAGCTTTAGGATTTCCTATGATACTCTCAATAGGATGATTCTTATTAATCCTAGATGTTTCTATCTCGTCAACTTTAAAATTATCTCCCAAATTTGATCCTATCTCTCCTAACGGGGGGAACGACTTCAGACTCCACATTTTCTTCCTCATGGACACTGTCTTCAGAGTTAGAAGTTGTTGTCTGATCTTCGTTTGTAGGAATTTCAGAATCATTTTCTGCTTGAGATCTATCTTCAGTTGTCGTAGGCTCGGATGTTGACGGAAAGGTGGTCCTCGGAAAACTTTGACCCTCGTCATTCAAATTTAATGACGACAAGTCCTGTTCGATTGTACCTGCATTTCCATCCAAAGGAATGTTAAATGATTCAAACAATGTGTCATAATCAAAAATCCATTCCGGACCAGTTTGGGGTTCATGTGTATAACTTGTGACATCAATGTTATACACAATCTCTACTGTACCATTTGATTTGTTAAAAACCCGTTTGTTAGGTGAGTTCGACACATAACCTAGGAAATATCCTTCGTCAGCCTTTTCACCAAACATAGGCTGATGTTTTGTTTTCATTAACGTACATGGTACCCCAAATGGTTCGAAGCCAGTTAAAATTTGGTGGCCTTTTATTCAAAACTTCATAACAGGTTTTGTTCAATGATTTGACAGTAAGGACCCGGTTTAAAACATGGCACGCGGTATTCACTGCCTCCCCCCAAACATGTTAGGAAGCTTTGAATCCGAAAGCATGGTCCTTGCTGCCTCAATCAAAGTCCCATTTTTCCGTTCTGCCACCCCATTTTGTTGTGGCTCATATGGTGCACTAAATTGATGCACTATGCCCTTTGATAGGCAATATACACCAATAACCGTTTTTTTAAATTCTGTTCCGTTATCACTTCTGATACGCTTAACCCTCGTTCCGTAAGAGTTTTCCACTTCGTCTAAGAACCAGATGAGCTTGGCAGCCGTCTCGTCCTTTGTACCTAAAAAGAAAACCCAAGAAAAACGTGAGTAATCATCAGTAATAACCAAACAATACCAACTACCACCTATGCTCATTTTGTTAATTGGTCCGAACAGGTCCATATGCAATAAATCGAACGTGGCAGCTATTGAGTTCTGAGTCTTGGACTTGTGTGCCTTCTTGTGTTGTTTTCCTTTGTTGCACGGCAGACACTTGTCTTCGAACTGAAAAGTCTTCATTGGAACACCTTGCACCAATCCATTTTTCGTAATGTAATTCATTTTCCTTAGGTGCAAGTGTGCCATGCGTCTGTGCCATAAAACCGATTCAGTCTCTGAAGCTTTTGATAGTAGACAAATAGGTCCCATCGAAGATTCCGGCTTGTTCATGTCGAGCATGTACATGTCATTCTTCCTTGGAGCCCTCATCAGTATCCATTCTTCAGGTACTTTGAATCCCAGTTTCAGCACTAACGCCTCAATATCAGTGAAAAGTACTGAGTTCTTCTTATCACAGATTTGAGATACACTAATGAGATTGTGAACCAGTTTATCAACGTGATAAACTTGATCCAGTTTGATAGTCCCATTAGTGACCACTCTAGTACCGGTGATATTTCCTCCTTTCTTACCAGCGAACGATACAAATCCCCGATTCCCTCCCTTGAAGTCTGCGAGTAGACTTCTTTCCCCTGTCATGTGCCTGGAGCAACCACTGTCTACGAACCACTTGTTGTTTGGACCTGTAGTTATCTCCTGCACATGAAAGAAAATAGGTTAGTTATCACGGGGAACCCAAGCCATAACTGACTTGGTAAGACCATTCTCGTCCACATACTTGAACTCTTTCAAATACCCATCTCTCCTTTCAGGTGACTTGGGTTTTTGATTTTGAGCCTGTTGTGGTGCAGAGTGATTTAAGTTCACTCTCGGCCTTTGTGTAGGCATATGCTGTGGAGCTCTTGAATAATTTCGATTATAAGGCATTTCCGATTGATATCCCTGAGCTCTACCTGGTGTTTGATGTCTTACAGGAGTGTGTGACCTAACCGGAGTGTAAGCTCTGCTAGGTGTAGTACTCCTATAATTTTTTTGCGGTCCTGACCTAGATTGATTAGTGAATCTATTAGGTGAATTAGTCCTAATCACTTCTTTGGTTCAACCTGACACAGGTGTTTGTTTCACAACAGATTTTGGTGTGGCTTGCACGGTTTTCTCGGTATTATGAGAACTACTTGTGCTTGCAACACTTGTAGAGGTTTTATGTTGTTCCGGCTTTTCAGGTTTAGGTGTAGAGTCTACTTTCCTATTAGTTTCTTTATCCTTAATTGGTTCAGACATAGGTTCAGTATCTACCTCTGAGTCAACTGAATTTTCAGTTTTCTCCTGAGGCTGAGGTACATAGTTATCATTGAAAGGTGGAGGACTCTCATGATACCCTAGACCTACAAGTTTCTTAGACTGACGTTGTGCATCTAAGATCTTCCCTAGGTTGAGTGATGAGTTCCTAAACGTTTCCAGTTTACTATTTACCTCGGCTACCTTAACCTTAGGTTCGGCTAGCTCTACTTCTTTGATTTTAAGCTCTTTGGTCAATGCCTCAACATGCTCGTACATTAGTTCTAATCTAACACACTGCTCACTCAGCTTGTCCTTTAAAACTATGACATCTTGTGCATCTGCCTTAAGCTTATTTCTAAGGTCTTCCTTGATATCAAATAGGCTAGCGTTGTCTGATTTTAAGGATTCATTCTGAGCAGTGATAGTTTGATGTGATTCTAGTACTAATTTTAACCTATCGTTAGACGTAAAACACAAAGCACATAAATCACGGAAAATAGAGAAATTCAGAATTACCTTGGCGTGATCAGATTCCACATTGGCCATTTGTGCGGCGAACTCCGGAATTTTCTGATCTTCTGACTTTTCTACCAACATAGGCCTGCTTTCATTCTGATTTCTGTCCCCTGTCTTTTCCTCTGCTCCGTCACTTCCAGTCTCAGTTACTTCAGCCATAAAGGCTCTAGCATTCGACTCTGGATGTGTACTCCAGTCATATGTTCCATCAAGCTGTCTGTCAGATGTGACATTAGATAACAGACCAGCTATATTTGCCTGACTGGTTGAACTACCCGACATATATCTCCCTTGAGATTGATTCTGGTACTGGTTTTGGTAGTTCTCTACTTTCGGTCTCTGACCATCTCTAGCGAAGTGTCCTAACCCTTGGCAGTTGTAACACTTAACTTTGGATTTATCAAACCCAATCTTATTGTTACTGACGATGAGATTTCTGCCCATTCTCTTGTTGAACCTTTTGACTCGATGAGTCAGCATGGCCAGTTGCCATTACAGATCCATCTCCTCTAGATCATCAGGATCTACCTGATCATAATCCTCATCCCAAAGCGCAGGATCGTTGATTTTGCCTTGAACGCAATTTCCGTAGGCGGCCACAAATGAAGCCAACAGATTCAGATGGTCTTCAGCTGATTTTGCGCTCATCGGCATCTTGGAATACCCTTGAGAGTTAGATGTAGATGTAGCATGAGTTTGCTTTTCTTCTGTTCTAGTAAACCCTAAGAAAGCCCGCCTCACTGAGTCTTCTGATTCAACCGCTGTCGATGTTTCTCCTGAAAAGAATGCTGTAGCCGTTTTCACGTCAGTTGCCCCTGAAGATTTGGACTTCCCAAAGTACATGTCCGGATCCTGTACCTGTTCATACTCCCTTTCCTTCTTCAGCAATTCAAAATTATAGGCCCTCAGCGTTCCTATAACAGTCTCTAGAGTTAGAGTATAGAACTTGTCTTCGTCATGCTTTATCAGCACCACATACATTTCCCATTTGGCTGGTAAAGCATCTAGAAGTTTGACAATCTTCTCTGACTCACTATATTCCACATCGTGGCTGTCTAACTCAGTTAGCAAATGATAGAATCTGGTAATTGTCTCATCCAACTTTTCGTACTTCAAAGCCTTGAA
The DNA here is from genome assembly GCA_020465985.1 of Centrapalus pauciflorus. NCBI lineage: Eukaryota > Viridiplantae > Streptophyta > Magnoliopsida > Asterales > Asteraceae > Centrapalus > Centrapalus pauciflorus. The sequence goes on from JAANYP010003133.1 coordinate 652,677, forward strand.
TATCGCGAACTGATGCTTGAGCATCTCCATTCTATTTTTCCTGACCCTCGGGTTACCTTCACACCGTTTCTCCAAAGAATCCCACAGCTCTTTTGCTGTTTTCTGATTGTGGAAAGTGTGCATGATCTCCTAAGGTAGTGCCATTCTAATGATAGCGAATGCCCAGTTCTCGGCTTCATAAAGCTTCTTATCATCGTCCTTCATCTTTGAATATGATAAGACCCTTTGTCGTCCTTCAACCTCTGTCGTCGGTGGAATGTATCCGTCGTCTATACAAATCCACATCTGCATATCATTAAATCTAGAGAAGTCGGCGAACCTATCCTTCCACCAATAATAATCCTCCAATTTCATCAACTTTGGTGGAGAATTTGGTTTTCCGACCTCGTGATCCATCTCAATAAACCTCTGTAGACTTGTCATTTTTTCAAAAATTTTTTGAATTCAAACTTAACTAATTTAATTTAAATTAACACTTTCGAACCTAAGTAAGTTCGAATTTAATTAATTTTAAACTGGTTTGGAATTAAACTCGAAATTAAGTTTGAAGTTCAACTAAATTTGAAATTAATGACAAACTCGAAGGCTTAAATGAACTCGAAATCCCTAATTCGATTTTAGAGTAAAATCGAAATCCAAGAAAATTCGAATTGGCCAAAGTCGAATCAAACCCTAAGGAACTTCGAAAGGAGCGTAGTTTCTGACAAACTCGAAAACTGAGTAAACCCTAATACCCCCTTGATAAACTCGAGTGCCGCAAGTTCGAAAAACGGCTAATACTTTGAGTTTTTCAAGTTTTCGGATTAAACCAATATTTTTACGAGTAAAAATATTGATTTCGATCAAAAACTTGAACTAATACAAAGTATTTTCCGATATCTTACTCGAAAATCCTTCAAAAATGTGATGAAACCGTCAAAAATGTCAAGATTCCACAGATGTTTCTTAGTGAACACGAAGAACACCAACGAACACCTAATGGCTCTGATACCACTTGTAAGGTCTTGACTCTACGGATCTATCTCGACGCGACACCTTCCAACGAGTGCGGAATCCTCGTTTGCGGCTTGACGGTAAGATCACGCACACCGAAACACGGAGACTACCATGGTGATAGACGAACAACTTAGAACGTCCCTACACGATGATTCTCTCCTCACGAAACTCTTTGATTGAAATCAAGTTCGAGATCGCCTTATGCTAATCGTCTGACAAATTCTGCAAAAGTCTCATAATTAATCGGATTAACCCTTAATTATACTGACAGATTCGAGTTTGTCTAGGACAAAGTCGAATCTGGCCCAAGGCCTATTCGAATTTGTCCTCAATGACAAATTCGAATTTAGCCTAAATTCGAACCTTACCTTTCAAACTTATGTTTGAACTTATGTTTTATCTTATGTTTGAGTTTATCTTTGATCTTTATGTTTGAACTTCTTGTAATACATTACACCAAGTTAAAACATACAAACAATCAATATCAAACACACATAATCAAACATATATCAAACACTTTGTTAATATTCAATACCAAGTAAATTGACTTACACAAAATGCTATCTAAACTTAGACTGCTATGGTCACACAGGATGTACTAACAATACTTCTTGGCATTGATGCTCTAAATGCGCATCGGACTACACAAATTTATGTGTATAAGCTCCAGGGTGTTGGGGACAGGCTTCGGTTTGTGTAAGGCTTTCTTGATCTTGCTCTTTTCGCAGGCTGCACACAGTTGCTCTTTGTCGAACTTCAGCTCCGGTAGACCTCTTACGAGTTTTTCTTCTTCTTCGGCTAGCACTTCTGGCAGAGTTTTGTGATAAGGCATAATATACCCACAACGCAGAGTCTCATAATCATATAAAGGATCATGTAGGTTGTTGACCATTTGTTCCTTGACTCTAGGACCGGTATATCCTAAACCATCTTTAGACTTCAACTCTCTAGGTTTATACATATTTATAGTTTGATCAGTTTGACCATGTTTGTAAAACCTATCTTCCATGTCTTTGATTTTTTCGTTTAATTTTGTTCCCTCAGCCAGGACATACTCATATCGGTAATCACTGTCTGATTTATCAGATTTAAGCACTTGATGATCGTATTCTAATTTGTCCAGTTTAGTGGTTACTTCCTTTGCTATAGTATTAGTCTTAGATATTTCTTGTAATGCTAAAATGATTGTTTTCAAATCAGTCGTTTCATTTCGAGCATCCCGAAGGGCAGTTTGACACACTTTTAGCTTTTTGGCCTCTTTGCGTAAAACATTTAATTCAACAAGAAATTCTTCGGGAAGAAACCTTACCTCTTGATTTGTTGAGGGAGATTCCTTGCTTGAACTTGCGTCCTGAGCCATCAATGAGACTTCAGATGTTTCACTCTCATCGTCTGTTGGTTGAGTATCGGCAATGAAGCACATAGGATTTGCAGCATCCTCTTCATTATCAGTGTCTTCTAACTAGTGTTCTTCTTCAACGAACAGAGCTCGACCAGCATTCCTTTCCTTAGCGATATTGTACTTCGTCTTGTAGTAGTTCTCATTCTTGTAAGGTCTACCACTACTAGATCTATCTAGACGCGGATCCGTGAACGAGTGCGGAATCCTCGTTAACGGTTAGACGGACAACTCTCAACTACGAAACACGGAGACTATCAGAGGCTGAACGAATGACTGACGAAAGATCCTACGAACTGATTCTCTCCGAAACGGACCTAAAGCTGACGATAAACTCGAGATCGCCTTAAGCTTAATTCCTCATGAATTCTGCTAAAAGTCCACTAATGACTCGAGTCTATCCCTAATTATAGACCCTGATTCGAGTCTGATGTGGGCCAAACTCGAATCTGGCCCAAGGCCCATTCGAGTCTGTCCACCAAGACACTCTCGAATCTGGGCACATTCGAATCTAAGGCTACATTCGAATCTATCACATATTCGAATGTCTACCCTTATATAATTCGAATCTAGCCAAAACACTTAAACACCTAAGTGTTGAAACTCATGTTTTTACTTATGCTTGAAGTAATCTTTGATCTTTATGTTTGAACTTCTTGTAATATGTTACATCAAGTTCAAACACACAATCAATAACAGTCAAACATATATAAACATATATATCAAAACACTCGTTTAACCAAAATGTTGAATATTACTTAAACCACAATGTTAGATCGATTAGACTGCTATCGTCACACAAGGTGTACCAACAGACTCCCCCTTGACGATAGCTTCTAATTATTTACATCAAATTTAAGTACTAGAACTATATATACTACTGCCTGCATATAATCCAGCATCTATACAAACTTTAACTACCTTCTGGAACTTCCTGGCTTCAGATCTCCATGCTTCAGTAAAGAAGATAGGCTGATCATGTAGCTTCTTCAGGTCGTCCTTTGATAGATTTATCAAATGCAGTGGATCATATACCTTCAAAATGACCTTCTCGTCTTGATCCTCCATGATGGCTTCAGCAGTGTCAATCTCGAGGTACCACCATTTCATGTTGCTCAAAATATTCTGTGGCATCGATTTCATTGGAACCTTTTTCAGACATTTGACTGGCTTATAAATCATTCTGGCCCAAGGCCTTCCAGTATGAGGATCTATTCTTGATCCATCCTCAACCCTTTTGCCTGATCTCGGCTTAAGCCTTTCAAACTTTCCTGAACGCCCCTCTTTTCTTATTATTTTCGCCATGACTTCAGCGTACGGGTCTTCGCCTAGATTGACCAGTTCTTTCCATGCTAGTTCCTTCACTTCAATCTTAGGCAGTGTATTGAACGCTTTCAGGGTTCGCCTCAAGTATTGGAGGCCATCTCTTCTTTTCAAAATAAACAGATGCAGTTCTCTGTCAAAGAACCAGCTAATAATCCCTCCTGAAAAACTTCCCGCACCCGGAACTCTAATTTTCTTCTTCATCTTCAGCTGATCTTTCTTTTCTTCCTTTTTAAACCAAAGATTTATCAATTCAGCTCTAGATGGCTCTTTCTCAGCCTCTTCAAGTTCTTTGTCTTCAACTGAGGCTACCTTGATGTAATCTATATCAATCACATTATGATTTTGGCCCTCATACAGTTCAGTGACAGGTTGTGAATTTATTATGACCTCGTTGACATGATCGTCCTCGTCATCTAACACTTCATCATCCGACTTCCAGTCAACGACGTCCTCTGGAATGAATTCACCTTCCTCCAATTCTTCAACTTCATCTTCAAAATCAAATTCCATAAGCTATTCCTCAATGTCTTTCAGTGCATCTATCATGTCACTATCCAAAGCCCTTGAAGAACCTGCTTCTCCTCCAGCTCCTCCTACTTCTCCTTCTAGACTAGGCTCCCCCTCAGATTGAGCAGTCTGAGCAGCAGAAAGATCTACTGGCTCATTCTGTCTTTGTGGGCTGGGATCATTGCCTTGATTGTCCTCATCATCATCTTCTCTTGGCCTCTCAATTTCTTGATCACGGCAGGATGTCTCCCCCTGAGCCTGAAGATTTTTCATTAACTGCTCAATGAGGGAGCGCATCGATCTTAACTCAGCTGCCTGATCGTAGACGAACGTCTTCAGCTCAACATTCTCTTCCTGGATTTTTTCTACCGTCTTCTTCAATTCAGCATTTTCATTATCTAGATTTGCATTATGTGCCGGAATTTCACCCATTGCCTGTGTTAGGCTCAGGATTTGAACGTGTTGGAAGTCCACTCGAGCTTTGAGCTGCATAAACCTCTGGTTGTCAGCGTAGGCGGCCGAGATAGATGGAATGGGCTGAACAGGAGAAGGGATGAATGGTGGTGGAATATATGGCTCATGTTGAGGTGGTGGTGATGGTGGAGCAGTGGCTTGTGGTACTTGAGTTTGAGGTTGAGGTTGTTGTGCATCGGACGCTGAGGATGTCCCTTGCATAAACCTGTGACGCTTGGCCCGCTGCCTAGTCACCAAGGGAGCAACTTCCTCCTCTTCGAAATCTGAATCGTCAGATTCCCTTTCCTCTCTTCTCCTCGATCCTGCTTCATTCACTATCAACCTAGATCCATAGGTTCCGATTTGAATATTGGGATCTGTAGCCACTGATTCAGGAGCTTCAACATCTAGCTCCTCCATATCATCCGACTCCGATTCCGATGATGTCAAACCTTTATCAGCCCTCTCTGGCTCATACTCTTCCACATCTCTAAAAACGTCTTCTTCTCCTTCTGGTGGACTGAGCAATTCACCAACTAATGCTGCAGCCACATCTTCGTTTGCATGGGGTCCTGATGCCCATATTTCTTCTAATGTTTGTGCGATTTGCTCAGATTCTGGAACCACACTCGAAGGCCCTGCTTCCTGTGCTTGAGACTGCTGACTTGTGGAAGGCCTTGATGCCTGAATTTGACTCGCTGATGGTCTTTGACGGCGTCTTTGAGCTCGCGGCTGCTGTTGTTGTTGACGTTGTTATGGTTGTTGTTGCGGTAGAAATTCAATGACCCCTGCCCAGTTGGCATCTTCCGGGGCTTGAAACTCCCTATCCAAAATTGCTCCAAACAATGGACGCTGAACAGGAACAGCTAACCTTCCTCTGTGTGAGGAACAGTCAGCGAAAATCCTCTTGTCCATAATAGCAATGCTCAGAAAGTCATTTGACGGCGGCATATTTGGCAAGAAATGCCTTATCAACATCATAATGAACCTTGGATAAAGCAAAAATTGTTGATTCTCGGGAGCGGATATCTGATGAACAAATTCCGAAAAGAACATCTCCGAAAAACTATATGGGCGATTATACACCATAGCGACGATCCCCGACTGAATTTTCGCCACAATATAGTCGAACCCTGCCTTTTTCGCAACAAAGCACACCATAAACACATGCGCTAGAAACCTCCACTGCCCGATCAACCCACTCTTCATATATGACACTTTTGTCACATCGAGGCTGTACCCCATTCTTTGAAAGGCCGCTTGCCTTATACTCAAAGGAAATTCTATTGGACCAGCTTCTTCTTCCTGAGTGCCCAACTGCAGCACTTGACGAAGCATATCAGCCGAGAATACCAATGGCTGTCCTGCAATACGAGTGCGTAGAACTGTCGGAGTGACCGAGCAGTCTACCTGCAAATGATCGTAAAATTGACGGATGTAGGGTAACACAATCTGCACATTATGCGACAGTGCATATCCGATCCTTGATTCAATGAGAAAATCAAGCACTTGATGGAATCCCTGCGCCTCAGGGAGATTCAGATCTGGATGAAGCACCATATTGTGCTTAGGAACGAACGCTCGAATAGCCATTTTTGCACAGTAAACAAAATCATTAGATTCATTAAAAATCAATAGACTTGTTTAAATTTAAATCTGTTTTATTTTGAACTTGTTTAAGTACAAAATCCAACACAATTAAATTTCTACAAGTTTAATAACATTTAAATTAAATAGTGCAAATAAACAATAGATTCGAAAGTAACAGATTCGAAGTGTCCCTATTCGAGTGTAATGGACAGATTCGAAGGTCATGGTCATCTCGAATCTAATGACAGATTCGAGAAACCCATGAACAGATTCGAAACCCATGAACAGATTCGAAACCCATGAACAGATTCGAACGGCCGTATTCATTCAAGGACCAAATCTCTTGATTTTAACCTTTATGGACTTAGAAAATTACATTCATTAGTCCTACTAGTTACTAATCACAGAAATATGCCTTTAATTTGATTGTTTATCGGCCCAAATTTGGTAATTTTGTAAAAACCCTATTTCAACCCTTAAACCTTCAAAATCGATGATTTTGACCTAAATGATGTATAAAACTACTCAAATCTTGTACAATCCGGTTGATTATACCTAGAAGTATCTGTGAATCAAAACACCAAGTAAGAAACTCGAAATGTCGTTTATGAGAGAAACGATAGACTCGAGAATAGATTCGAAATCGCCTTGTTAGATTCGAGTGAATAGATTCGAAAACAGTAAGTCTTAAATGACTTCACTGTTGACCTATATATACTACCAACCCTCGATTCTAAGGATAGACTCGAATCTACTTACAGATTCAAAGTATTCCCAATTCGAGTCTGTCCTAAACTCGAAAATACCAAACACTTAGAAAAATTTCGAAAATTTTTGAAATAACTTCAACTTTTTCAACCTTTTTCTATGGTATCGTGTAACCAGATAAACTATGCCAACTCTTTTACCCTAAGCACAGATATTTCACGCAATGTTTATTTTATCCAACTTTGAATGCACCCTCAGTAATTTTTGACCTTTTACCTAAGTAAAAACTAAACTATAATAAAATAGAATAAAATAAAATAAACTAAGGTAAAAAATAAAATAAAATAAAAATAAGATAAGTAAACCTAGAAAATTTTAAACTTGACTAAAAATTTAACTGAGACTTACACTAAACTTATTATTAAAATTAACAACCTATGCTAAACTCTAAACAAAATATTTTTGATGAGTATAGTCTAAGAAAGGTTCAATCAGATAGCGATGTCTGATACTTACTTTCAGTACTTAAACTTTCACACTTAGGAATTTTTGATTCCTTTGATTATTTGTCGTGACATACCTATTTATCCGATTGTTGGTATTTTACCCCTTTAAAAACTCTACATTTCGGAATATGCCTTGGCATTTTTATTTATCAGGAAATTAGCTTACGTGACTCAGACATAGACATACTTTTATGATCAAGGCACACAGACAAAGATTCTAACTTGTTGGTATTTGCAAACTTTCTTTAAAAGACAAACATCGGACACAGGTCTGTACTTTCATACAACAAAGTGTCTTAGTTCGACTTAAGGTTTATTTTTAAAGTTAGCAGACAGCGGTGACAGGTCTGTACTTACGTACAACAAAGCGACATATCTGCTAACCCGAATCTAAACAGAGACAACAGGTCTGTACTTACGTACAACAGAGTTGCATGCTTTCGACTCTCAATTTTGTATGATTTTTCTATTCTTTCCATTTTAAGATGTATTTGATGTTGCCATACATCCCCAGAAAGTTTGCATACCTCATTTAGACTCAAAGTTTGTATGTCTTGTACATAAAAATTAAGACCGATTGGTCATACATCTAAGTTAGTGACACGCTTGACTTTTTCAAGAATATTTTATTAGCCTTGAGATTCCCTATATGTATTATGCCTACCAACACATCAAACTAAATAAAGTATAACACTTAGAATTTAGTTGCATTATGTGTGAAAGCCTAAACACTTAGAGTTTGTAACGATCGTGCTAATTTTCGTCTCTTTGAACCTATGTATCTAAGACTTAACTCTTTTTTCTGATATTCTCTTTTTTTGTATTTGTGTAATTTTCTCTCTTTTTTCTTTTGTTTTTCATAAGAAAAAGCAGTAAAATAAGATAACCTACTAACTTACTAAAATTAGAAACTTACTAAAAATAGAAACTTTCCTAAATTAGCAGACTACTGTAAAGAAAGAAATACTACGACTCTAAAAGAAAATAAACTACTACTACTAAGGTCAATTTACTCTGGGTTGCGCATTCCATTCAGTTGAATTAAATACTCAAACCGTGACTTATCAAAGGCTTTGGTAAATAAATTTGCATTATTATCTTCTGTTGCCACTTTTACCAGTTTGATTAAGTTCTTTTCAGCACAATCACGAATAAAATGATGCCTAATGTCTATGTGCTTTGTTTTATTATGTTTAACTGGATTATTTGTTATAGCAATTGTAGATTGATTGTCTATCCTAATTGGAGTTTGAGTGTAAGCCAAACCGTAATCCCGCAATTGTTGTTGTATCCACAGAACCTGTGAGCAGCAACTACCAGCAGCAACATACTCGGCCTCGCACGTTGACACGGCTACCGACGTTTGTTTCTTGCATTGCCAGGATACCAGTCTCCCTCCTAGGAACTGACAACCTCCAGTTGTTGATTTGCGAGTCAAGCTGCATCCTCCGTAGTCTGAATCCGTGAACGCCTCCAACTCTAGATCTCCCTCCGCGTGATACCAAAGTCCCAGCTTCGGTTTCGACTTGAGGTATCGTAGAATCCGCTTCACAGCTTTCATATGCATCTCCTTCGGATTCGCTTGAAACCTTGCACAAATACAAACAGCAAACATACTATCAGGTCTTGAAGCAGTTAAATACATAAGTGACCCAATCATGGCCCGATATAAAGTCGGATCCACATCGGTATCACTTTCAGTACCCGGCCCGAGATTATGATTCACTTGAATCGGCGTTCTGAAATGGGCAGTCAACTTAGTTCCCTCCATCCCAAACCGTTCTAATATGTCATAGACATACTTAGTTTGATGGATAAACATCCCTTCCTTCTTTTGGTCAACTTGTAACCCTAAAAAGAAATTTAACTCCCCCATGGCACTCATCTCGAACTTAGACTTCATCACCTTCTCGAAATCTTTGCACATCTGTTCGTCTGATGAACCAAAAATGATATCATCGACGTACACTTGTACCAAGATAAAGTGATCTCCCTTTCTCTTAACAAAAAGAGTACTATCTATCCTACCCCTCTCAAAACTGTTCTCTAACAGATGGTGGGATAGAGTCTCATACCACGCCCTAGGTGCCTGATGCAATCCGTATAGAGCCTTATCTAAACAATATACTCTATCAGGATACTTTGGATCTGTAAATCTGGGCGGTTGTTCTACGTACACCAACTCCTTCACTTTCCCATACAGGAAAGCACTCTTAACATCTAACTGATATACCTTAAAGCCCTTGAAGGAGGCAAACGCTAGAAACAACCTAATGGCTTCCAGCCTTACTACTGGTGCAAAAACTTCGTTGTAATCGATTCCCTCCTCTTGGTTGAAACCCTTTACAACTAACCTAGCCTTGTTGCGCGTGACTATACCCCGATCGTCCCTTTTGCACTTAAAAACCCATTTGGTTCCTATGGCAACTTCCCCTCGAGGTAATGGAACTAACTCCCACACTTCTAGTTTCCTAAACTGCGAGAGTTCTTCCTGCATCGCTTCAACCCAGGAGTTATCCTTAAGTGCCATTTGCACATTCTTGGGCTCTACTTGCGATATGAAACATGAATATAGACATGTGTGATATGCCTCGGAGTCGTTTATCATCGACAACAACACAGTGTTGTTATTTACACTACTCCGAGTCCTCACACCCTCGTTAGGATTTCCTATGATGCTTTCTATTGGATGGTTCTTGTTAATCCTAGAGGTCTCTATTTCATCGACCCTTAGATTATCTCCTAAGTTAGATCCTATTTCACCTAATAGGGGAACAGGCTCAGCTTCTACATTTTCCTCCTCACGGACATTTTCCTCAGAGTTAGAACTTGATGCTTGAGTCTGATTCTCAGTGTTAGGTGCCTCTTGATCAGCAACTTCTAGAGACCCATCTACAGTCGCAGTAGGCTCGGATGTAGATTCGAACGTGGTCCTCGGAAAGATATGGCCATCGTCATTCAGGTGCAACGTCACCATGTCTTTTTCGATTGTACCTGCAGCATCTTCCAAAGGAATGTTAAATGACTCAAACAATTTATCATAGTCAAATAACCATTCCGGACCAGTTTGGGGTTCATGTGTATAACTTGTAACTTCAATATTATACACAATCTCCACAGTACCACTCGTTTTGTTAAAAACCCGTTTGTTTGGTGAGTTAGGCACATAACCTAGGAAGTATCCTTCGTCAGCCTTTTCACCAAACTTCAGTTGATGTTTTGTTCGTAAAAGAGTGCATGGTACACCAAACGGTTCGAATCCAGTTAAGTTAGGTGGCCGTTTATTCAAAATTTCATAGCATGTTTTGTTCAAAGATTTGACTGTAAGGACTCGGTTTAAAATATGGCACGCGGTATTCACTGCCTCCCCCCAAAACATGGTAGGAAGCTTTGAATCCGAAAGCATAGTCCTTGCAGCCTCAATCAAAGTTCTATTTTTACGTTCGGCCACCCCATTCTGTTGAGGTTCATATGGTGCACTGAATTGATGCACTATGCCCTTTGATAGGCAATATACACCAATTACAGTGTTTTTGAATTCAGTCCCATTATCACTACGAATATATTTAACCCTTGTTCCGTAGGAGTTCTCCACTTGGTCTAAGAACCCGATGAGCTTTGCAGCCGTCTCGTCCTTCGTACCTAAAAAGAAAACCCAAGAAAAACGTGAGTAATCGTCAGTGATAACTAAGCAGTACCAACTACCTCTGATACTCCTTTTGTTGATTGGGCCGAAAAGGTCCATGTGCAACAAATCGAATGTTGAGGCTATGGAATTCTGCTTCTTGGACTTGTGTGTCTTCTTATGCTGTTTGCCCTTCATGCACGGTAGACACTTGTCCTCGAACTGAAAACTTTTCATGGGCACACCCTGCACCAGTCCATTCTTCGTTATGTAATTCATCTTTCTTAGGTGCAGGTGAGCCATGCGTCTGTGCCACAGTACTGATTCCGTCTCTGAAGCTTTGGATAATAGACAGATTGGCCCCATCGAAGTCTCCGGCTTGTTCATATCCAACATGTATAAGTCGTTCTTCCTTGGCGCCCGCATCAATACCCATTCTTCAGGAATTTTGAATCCCGGCTTTAGCACTAACGCCTCAGTGTCAGTAAATAACACCGAGTTCTTCTTATCACAGATTTGAGATACACTAATGAGATTGTGAACCAGTTTATCAACGTGATAAACTTGGTCCAACTTGATTGTCCCATTAGTGACCACTCCAGTACCCGTGATATTTCCACCCTTGTTACCCGCGAATGATACGAATCCCCTATTACCTCCCTTGAAGTCTGTGAGTAGACTTCTTTCCCCCGTCATGTGCCTGGAGCAACCACTGTCGACGAACCACTTGTTGTTTGGACCTGTAGTTATCTTCTGCACATGAAAGAAAAGAGGTTACTTATCACGGGGAACCCAAGCCATAACTGACTTGGTAATACCATTCTCGTCCACATACGTGAACTCTTTCAAGTACCCATCTCGCCTTTCAGGTGACTTGGGCCTTTGAACTGAATTCTGTTGTGGTGCCGAGTGATTTAAGTTCACTCTTTGCCTTGGAGTAGGCATTTGTTGTGGAGCTCTTGAATAATTCCTATTATATGGCATTTCGGACTGTGATCCCTGAGCTCTTACCGGTGCGTATTGTCTAACTGGAGTATGTGACCTAACTGGAGTGTGTGACCTGCTAGGTGTTGTGCTCCTATAGACTTGCTGTGGTGCTGACCTAGATTGATTATTGACACGATTCGGTAAATTTGTCCTAATCACTTCCTTTGGTCCAACCTTAACCGTTGTGTTTTTCACAACTTGTTTGGGTGCGGCCTGCACAGTTTTCTCGATAGGTTGAGAACTACTGCTGCTTGCCACACTGGTTGAGGGCTTAACAGGTGTTGGGTTCACTGTCTTAGGGGTAACATCGGCTTTCCTAAGTGGACAGTGAGAAGCAACATGCCCCTTCTCGTGACATCTGAAGCAAGACATCTTATCTATGGACTTTTTGTGTGTTCCCTTAGATCTAGGTGTCTCACTAGTGTCTACTTCCTTTGGTACATCTATGGTGTCTGGCTCATCGACCTGATCAGCCCAAGAAATTTTATGTTTTCCGGCAGGTGTTTCACTGGAGGAAGACACAAATTTCACTTTCTTGACCTTGACGGTTGAGTCAGCCACCTTAGGTGCATTTTCTACTATAGGCTCACGTGTCTGTGTAGGTAGGTCCTCTAAGTCTACTGATTTGTTAGTGTTCTCCTGAGGCTGAGGCACATAGTTTGCATTGAAAGGTGGAGGTATTTCGTGAAAACCTAGACCTACGGGCTTCTTAGACTGTCTTTGGGCATCTAAGACTTTCCCTAGATTTAGGCTCGAATTTCTAAACTTCTCCAACTTGCTATTTACCTCTGCTACCTTAACCTTTGTCTCTGCTAGCTCTATATCCTTGTCCTTCAGACTTTTTGTCAAGGCCTCTACGTGCTCATACATTAGCTCTATCCTAACACACTACTCACTGAGTTTGTCTATTAGAACTACAACGTCTTGAGCATCAGCCTTAAGCTTTTCTTTTAGATATTGCTTGATATCATTTAGGCTAGCATTTTCAATTTTTAAGTTTTCATTCTGAGCTGTTATGGTCTTATGTGAGTCTAAGACTAGATTTAACCTATCGTTAGAACTAACACATAAAGCACATAATTCACGAAATAGAGAATAAGACAGACTAACCTTTGAGTTATCAGATTCCACGTTGGCCATCTGAGCAGCAAACTCCAGCTTTGGTCTCTGGCACTCCCTGGCGAAGTGTCCTAGTCCTTGACAGTTATAGCATTTCACCTTGGACTTATCAAACCCTATCCCCTTGTTATTCATCTGTAGATTCCTTCCAGTTCTCTTTATGAATCTCTTAACCCTCTGGGTTACCATGGCCAGTTGCCATTTAAGATCCATCTCCTCAAGATCATCAGGGTCGACCTGATCGTAGTCTTCGTCCTAAAGAGCCGGATCACTAATCTTGCCTTGAACACAATTTCCGTACGCGGCTACAAAAGAAGCAAGCAGATTCAGATGTTCTTCCGCCGACTTTGCGCTCATAGGTATCTTTGAATAGCTCTGAGATGTCGATGCCTGTTGTACTTGAGGTTGCGGTTCTTCCGATCTTCCTAACCCTAAGAACGCGCGATTCAGTGTGTCATCAGACTCTGCTGGTGACGATGTCTCTCCAGTGAAAAACGCTGTAGCAGTCTTCGGCTCGGCTGCTGCTGAAGATTTTGTTGTCTTTCCAAAATACATTGCTGGATTCTGGACTTGTTCGTAATCAGTCTCGGTCTTCAGGAGCTCGAAGTGATATGCCCTCAACGTTCCCACTATATCATCCAGAGATTGAGTGTCGTACTTGTCTTCATTCAGCTTGATCATTGCCACGTACATAGCCCATTTGGCTGGTAGGGCATCAAGAAGCTTGTTGTTCTTGTCAGTATCGGTAAACTCAATCCCGTGGCTCTCAAGTTCCGTCAATAGATGATAGAAACGGGTGATGATGTCATCCAGTTGTTCATCCTTTAACGCCTTGAAGATTGCGAACTGTTGTTTTAACAGCTCTAGCTTTCTCCTAACTCTAGGATTTCCGTCACACCTCTTCTCTAGGGACTCCCAAAGTTCTTTTGATGTCCTCTGAGTCCTAAATGTGTGTAGAATATCCTGCGGCAACGCCATTCGGATTAGAGAGAAAGCTTTGTTTTCGGCTTCAAATAATTTCTTGTCATCCTCCTTCATCATTTGGTATGACAAGACCTTTTGACGACCTTCAACTTCTGACACCGGTGGAATATACCCTTCGTCGATGCACACCCACATGCGCATATCGTTGAAACGTACGAAGTCAGTAAATCGGTCTTTCCACCAATAATAGTCCTCGACCTTCATCAGCTTAGGCGGTGCGTTTGCCTTCCCGACCTCGTGGTCCATTTCTAGGAATTTCTGAAGATTTGACATCGTTTCGAAAGTAATTGAATTTGAACTTAATTAATTTAAATTTCGAAACTGATTTAGAATAATTCTTTCGAATCTAGGTAGATTCGAAACTAATTAAAGTTAAATCTTTTGGTATTAAATTCGATTAAGTGTTTTAATTCAATTAAACTCGAAATATGTCAGATTCGAAAGTTCTCAGATTCGAAGGACCTTAGATTCGAAGGTTTACCAAACTCGAAGTAACAGTAGATTCGAAGCACTTATCGAAACTAGACTAGACTCGAACTAGACTCGAAACTAGATAGACTCGAGACTCTGTTCGAATGAAGCACAAACTCGACACAGATTCGAAACCTACTGAAACAGACTCGAAAGGAGCAGATTTAGATTAGACTCGAGACTAAAGTGAAACCCTAATTGCCCCTATTAGATTCGAGCGTCGCAAACTCGAAAAACAGTTAATACTTTGATTTTTTAACGATTTTCAGATTAAACCAGTATTTTTCTAACGAAAAATAATGATTTCGATCAAAAACGAGAAAAACCACAAAGTATTTTCTGAATATAAATTTGCTAAGCTCAAAAACTCGATTTGGAGAGAAAAACCGTCCAACTAGCGTCAAGAAACCTAGAATGTATTTGATGAACACGAAGAACACCAAGAACACTCCGTTGGCTCTGATACCACTTGTAAGGTCTACCACTACTAGATCTATCTAGACGCGGATCCATGAACGAGTGCGGAATCCTCGTTAACGGTTAGACGGACAACTCTCAACTACGAAACACAGAGACTATCAGAGGCTGAACGAACGACTGACGAACGATCCTACGAACTGATTCTCTCCGAAACGGACCTAAAGCTGACGATAAACTCGAGATCGCCTTAAGCTTAATTCCTCACGAATTCTGCTAAAAGTCCACTAATGACTCGAGTCTATCCCTAATTATAGACCCTGATTCAAGTCTGATGTGGGCCAAACTCGAATCTGGCCCACGGCCCATTCGAGTCTGTCCACCAAGACACTCTCGAATCTGGGCACATTCGAATCTAAGGCTACATTCGAATCTATCACAGATTCGAATGTCTACCCTTATATAATTCGAATCTAGCCAAAACACTTAAACACCTAAGTGTTGAAACTCATGTTTTTACTTATGCTTGAATTAATCTTTGATCTTTATGTTTGAACTTCTTGTAATATGTTACATCAAGTTCAAACACACAATCAATAACAGTCAAACATATATAAACATATATATCAAAACACTCGTTTAACCAAAATGTTGAATATTACTTAAACCACAATGTTAGATCGATTAGACTGCTATCGTCACACAAGGTGTACCAACAATTCTTCTGCTTCAAAAGATGACATTCTCGTTCAAAGTGTCCCGGTTTACCACAATTGAAACACCCTTTCTCTTTGTCGTCAGTTTTACGTTCCTCCTCCTTTGGCTTCTAAACTACTTCCCTTTTGTCGTCATACTTTTTACTCTTGGCTTCTCATCGAAGCTTGATGGACGATTTGGAAAACTTCTTATGAAATGCATGGGTGAGTAATGCAATTTGTTTTTGAAGTTCAGTAACCTCAGTATCATTTTCAGCATCATCAGTATCAGACTCAGAGGACTCAGAAAGAATTTTGAGGAGTTTAGCAGCTTTAGAGGACTTAAGCTTCTTATTTATGAGAAGGGCAAGGGTATCAGATGCGGTGGGTTCATCTATCTTCTTAGGTTCAAGCTTACCAGAGACTTTAGATTGACCGACTAAGAGACTTTTAAACAGATCATGTATGTTGATGTCATTGATCTCTCGAATCAACCAGACGAATTGTTTCCATTCTGGTTTCAGAGAATTTACGAACTTCCGATTCAGCTCTACTTGAGATTTGTTGACTCCATTCTTTCGGAGTTTATTCATCAACATGCAGTACCGATGATACGTAGTCTCCAGAGATTCTCCATCTTTTGCCGAAAACATATCGTAGTTGTTTGGAGCATTTGCTTCACGTTGTTTGGCATTCCGATAATTTCCTTGCATTGGCCTCTAAATTTCTTCCCACATCTCTCGTGCAGTCTTAAAACTGTCTATGCTTATGTAGATATCATCCGGAACAGCCTGGATGATGAATGAGCGTGCTATCCTATCAGCCTTTATTCGGTTGAGTTAAGTCGGCGTGTGAACTATCTTGGAATTTCCATCTTCTCCGGGTTCAGCTCGAGTTGGTTGAGGATGATTGAATTATGCTGGACCATTGTAGATGGAGTCTAGAATGCCATCAGCTAACTCTTAACGTTCTATGAAATCGAGGAAACGGGATTTCCACAACAGCGTAGCGTCCCCGATACAGGGTTGGAGGCCTGATGTTAGATACCATGGCTAGAGTGTCGCGGTTCATGTTGAAAGCTTCTTTGGACTGAGATTGGTAAGTGATTATAGCTTAATTTGCAAACACAACTGAGTGAGACTCAAAAATATTCTAAGTGTGAGGGTGTTAACTTGCGGATGAAGTTGTAACTCTCCGATGAAGGTATATCCGAGAGTTGTAACTCTTGGATAAAGTTAGAAGTAGAAAGACTTAGAAAATTTAGAATCTTTGTTGTGTATGCCTCGGATGAAGCTGTGTCCGCAAGTTGTGACTCGCGGACGAACAACAACCTTGATGTAACTTAGAAAATTTTGAGAGTGATGTGTGTGTGCCTTGTGATCCGCAAGTGGTAACTTGCCGATGAAGTGATAATGACTTGGGCAATTTAACACAGATTAGTCACAAATAGAGTGAATAGAGAGTTGTAACTCGTGGATGAAGCATGAAATCTAGAACGACTTAGAAAAATTTAATCAGTTAAAGCAATACTCAGTTATATCCAAGATTTGTAACTCTCGGATGATGAACAGTTCTAAACTTCAACGAATTTTAACAAATATTAAGCACAGATCTGAATGATTTTTGGAATCAAATATGCTTTCTTTCACGAATTTGTGATAAAACGATAAGATGTTCCCCCAAAGGAATATAGTATCAAACGAGATTTAACCACAAACACTACAGAATTTTGGATTTCAAAGATCAAACAGAGGTGTTCATCATAGAACACGAAGAACTTTAACAATTTTCGAAAAAATCCAGAATTTTTAAGCAAAAATTTCAAAAAACAGAAATTATAAACACTTTAAAACCAATCTTTAGGCTCTGATACCAATTGTAATTCCCTATTAGAAGCATTCATTCAACATTCAATAGATATTCAATCATATAATCAAGAACATGAAGAACATTGCATGAATATAATAAGATCAATAAGAACACTCAAAGGATTAGAGAAACCTTAATTTTCACTTCAATCGACGTACGTACAATGAGCCAAAAGATTACATAGAAAACTAGAAAAGCTAACTATTTATAAGCAAACATAAACGGATCCAAATACTATCCATACCCATGGGTTAACCTTTTGGTCTTTTAACCCATTTACAATAAGTTTGAATCCTTCCAAAATAAGCACAAAACTAAGTTTCAACTATTACACTTTGACCACTGAAACTATCACAACTTTGGATCTAACATACTGTTTAGAACCCGTGCTACAGTGTTTCTGAATGTTCCACCCTGACATGCATATCTGAGTGTCGGTTCAAGATCAAAGACGAAACAACTACTGGGAGCATGAATTTCTTTCTTATATTATGCTTCCAACTTCTTTTGATTGATATTTATTCTTATTTGCAGGGGGAGTTTTCAACTATGCATTAACGAGGACGTGTTTTTCACTCTTCTAGTATGCAGAAATTTAAAAAAAAATTTCTAGTGCATACTTGTAGGGGGAGTGGTTTTATTTACTTTTTTTATGTGTTTTTCTTTCGTAGTTAAAGTTTCTTCAAGGTGTTTTTGTTAACCCATAATGATGCAAACTATTTTGAATTTTATCTGACCATCATTTAAGGGGGAGAAAATATTTTCATTCAATTTGAGGAGATAAATTGAATTTTTCTTGCCAATCAGGATACATTCGTTCATTCTGATACTCTTATTTTGATTCAAATTGACTGATCATGTCTCATGATCACAATTCTCTGAGAATCTCTCTACACCCTGTGAATTCGTTCATATCTGAATTGTGTTTCACTCTTATTCATTCATGCATTCAAATTCTCTCCGTATCTCGCTATATCATCTCAATTTGAATCTCGAATCTCATTCAAATCAGAATCATTCATTCTAAATTATCTCATTTTGATTCTATCTGATTCATTCACTAATCTGATTATTTTCATTGAGTTCACTCTCATATCGCTAAAGCAGTTCTTCCGAGCGTACAATGTTATCTGTTATAACTCCTAGTTCAGAACTCAAAGTTCTTCACGTTTGATGATATCTTCTAACTAAAATGCACCACATGAGCAAAATAGGCGTATATGTCACTCCTATGGTCTACCGAGAACCGGATGACCTACCCATGAAGTAATCCTTCCAATAGATGAGAGGTAAGGGTCTTTATATCTAGTTGAGGAGGATCAAACACAATTACATGATGATCAGGTCGACCAAAGGTAAAATGGAAATGGGAGGGGTTTAAATAAAAGGAGATGAGGTGCAACAAATCTTGCTTTGCTAATAAAAGTCAGTCAGAGGGAGCTTTAGTTGAAAAATGCATTTGAGAGCTTGAGGGAAGCGAAAGGATTAAAAGAAAAGAAAAATCTTATCTACAACTACAAATAGTTGGATTTCCTACATATGCTGTCGAATCTTATTCATTGTGATTTGGTAATGAAAAAGACGTCATGAATCCAGTGACGCAAGCACAGAACCCCACTAGCTACTCAGTTGCTTCTTAAAACGCCACTGTTTCATTTTTCACGGAGATATACAACATAACCTATCGAATTCTCATTTGGAGGTAATTGATATTAAAACAGGAAGACATCTGCTCCGGTCTCCGAACATCATTTGATTGCACAATGTGTCTAGAGCCTAATTTTTATACACTACATAGGACACTTATCGTGTCATGTCTGTATGACAATTAATGCTTGTCTGATATGACAAAGCCAGAAGAACTATAGTGGTTCTTAATAGAAGTATTTCACGATGATTAGTTGGAAATCCTACCAGTGTTAACATCAAGCCATCATTGAACGTAGGTCACATGGTTCATAACTATTATTATGTTAACAGGAAACCTAAGTGGTCCTGGTTGTTTAATTTTCCCTATTTCAATGTCACAGGTTGCAAAGCCTAATGACTATTTGTGATGATGAAGAGCATGTATTCATATTTGAAGGGGGGAGTAAGCATCTTGCCAAGAATATCTGGGAGATTTACATGATAATCAAGATTCTCTTAAACATCATGAAGGGGAGAATAAGTCTATGAGTTAAGGAGGAGAATACTAAAAGAGAGAGATGACTAAAGAATTCAATGAGAGAAAGATAGTTACAACTATCTCAAGCTTTGATCCAAGTTCGACTAAAGATCAAAGATCGGTTGAATTATGAAGGGGGAGAGACCAGAGTTAAAGTGTCAAAGATCAAAGAAAGTCTAAGATAGCTTTAAGTGATTTCATGATTAAAGCATTCTACGATCTATCTCAAGCTTTGATCCAAGTTCGACTAAAGATTCTTAGCAAAGCTGAAGATCAAGTTCACATCAACGAAAGTGTTCACTACTGAGAAATCTCCATAAGCTGTTCAAATCTAAAGAGAAGGTTATTCAAAAGCGAAGATTATTCACAAGAAGGTCAAGCTTATTTTGATGAAATCAGACTTGATCACAAAGGGGGAGATTGTTAGACTCTATTAATTGTAATTAAGTATGGGGGTTTATTTGTAATTATTTAACAGTTCATAGGTTATTTATGTACGGACTTTAATAGTTTAACCCACGGGCTTAGGTCTGAATTAGGTTATTATATAAATGGTTAATTAGGTTTTAGTATTATAACTGAAGGTGTTAGGAGTTTGTGTATCCATTTGCATAGAGAGAAATGAACCTTTGTTCATCGTGTTATTCGTTCAAGATTTATAATATTCGGCTTTTGGTATTGTTTATCATTTATAATCTTTAATATATATTGATTTATTGTTTGCGTTGCTTGATTATTTGAGACCTACATCAGACATCCCCACACCCTCCTTTGCTGCCCTGAATGTACTAAAAGAAATCCCAAGGCTGCAAGCAGGCATGTCTAGAGCTATTAGTTCCTCTCGAAACAGTGAGGAATGACACACTGAACGGCTGACTACCTAAGCTCCTATTTGGGTAAAGCCGAGGGTACGAACTCCATATATGGAAGAAAAGTATCGGCGAATGTTTGTGAAAGAAATAAAAACAATGAGGGCTGATCTGTTCTGGTCGTTAGATGGTGTCACACCCCGTTACCCCGGTTGGCAACGAAGCGGGACGTCGCGGAAGCGTAACCATAATCATAATGAACGACCACTATATGGACGTTTTCAAAAGTACATCGATATAACCTTAAAAGATAGAAATGTTTTACATAACCCGAAAATTGATAAAGAGTAGTTCGCAAGATACATAGATTTAAATACATAATTAAATTATCCAAAATAATGCAATTGAATCTCCGACGGTTTGAAAATGAATGCGACTCCTTGAGTGCGGAAGCTTGAAAATACTTCCGATGTGATAAACTTGCCTTAATTTCCTGAAAGTACACGCAAAAATATGTCAACAAAAATTGTTGGTGAGCTCATAGGTTTACACGTAAATCTGAATTGTATGGACAACAATAGTACAGTTTGAATTTATAAAATCATAAATTCCATGTTACGTATTTCATATAAACCATCATGCAACCGAAGCTTAATTAAAAT
The DNA here is from genome assembly GCA_020465985.1 of Centrapalus pauciflorus. Taxonomy (NCBI): domain Eukaryota; kingdom Viridiplantae; phylum Streptophyta; class Magnoliopsida; order Asterales; family Asteraceae; genus Centrapalus; species Centrapalus pauciflorus. Next base: position 673,967 of record JAANYP010003133.1, read on the forward strand.
GAGTTTGCCCTGTGCAGTATTCCCATACGTAATACCGTGTGTTGAATATATATGCACTCGCTGTTAGCCGATCCGAACTAACCCGAATGGGGGACATGACTCCCAATAGATCTATCCACAATATATTCGCACTTACAAATAAATGCAATTAACGGTTCATGATATAAGGGCTGATGAAACCACATGTGTAATACATAATAGAAATAAAGATGTTTTCGTGTCCATATGAAAACAAAGCATGTATTTCAACCCCAAAACATAACAGTGTGAAAATAGGGGCTATGAGGACTCACCGAGCGTGTGATGGCAAAAACGAGCGAAAATGCTTTTTAGCTTAAATGGATGGATGATGCACCGAACGAGATTAATCGAGTCCTAAATGATAATAGGGACTTAATATCTCTAATATGTGATAATATATATTTATAGATTTTTATGTCTTAAATCACCCAACATTACAAGTTTATAAATAAAACCCGCTTAAAACGTCAAGTTTATATATATATAATTTTCCAGCTTTTTCGGAGGTTTTTCGGCCTACTTTGAGGCTGTTTTTGACCAAGCTCCAAAACATTTTAGGCTTTGGTTTTCTAGGAAATTAAACTACTATATACAAAGGATTTTTAGAATCTAGAACGGTCATTTTTCGATATGTTTAGGTTGGTGAAAAAGCTCATTAAAAACCCTATGTTGGCCATTTTTGAGCTGTCAAACTTTCGGTATCCCAAATAATTTCTGGAGATCTTAAACTCCAAAATAAATTATAAAAACTTCCAGATCTATAGTTAAGACATAGATCTAACTTTTGAGACAATAATCAACTCATTTCGATAAGTTATGAATTAGTTATGATTTTTCAAAGTCGATATAAATTTTCTGCCGAAAATCCGCAGTTTATAAACTTGAAGTAACTTATGATTCTTGTTGTTTATTCAAAGACTACTTGTATAAAAGTTATTAAAGTTATAAAATACATATATATCACATATTTTCATAATATTAATATTTTTATAATGTGTTCATATATTCATAAACACATTTAAAGAAACAACTTAAAAATAAAAACTAGAAACTTATAAACTTGAGTTTTTATGAAACTTGTTGTTGTTGGTGATTATATATATTATGCAAGACTTATATAAACATAAATATAGGATGAAATAAGTTATTATTTACTTACTTTGAAGTATTTAGAATATGGTTTTGAGTAGAAGTTGAAATCCTTGCAAGACTTGCACCAAAAACTCTTGAAATATTGAAATAATGCAAAGTTGAAACTTTTTGGCTTGAATGGTGATGGTGGCCGGTTTTTAGAAGGAAGAAAGGAGAGATTTTTGATGTTTGAAGTGTGGAAAAGAAGTGAGAAATGAGGTCTTATTTATAGGCAAAGTGTTTGGTCTTTCAAATGATGAAAGGCATGGAAAGTAGGAGGTTGTGTGCACTTTTAAACAAAATGATTGTGTTTAAAGTAATATTAAAAAAATTGAAGTCAAACTCTAATAAACACATGCCTAAAGGCCGGCCCCTTATGTATTTATAATGTATTTATATTTTTTTTTGTATGAAAGTATTCAGAAATGTATTCTTATATTTCCCTTTTCTTGTAATTTCATAAATACTTATGGATGCATTGTTTTAATGAATTGTTTTAGTCTTGCATAATTAATGTTAAGTAATTGTATTAGTGTTTGATTAGTGTCACTAATCATAATTTAATTATGTACTTAGTTGAATTAATCCCTCATAACGTAAATTGATCGGATTAATTGATTTCCCGATTCATCGCACAGATAAATTTGATTCTAGTTGGGTTGAATTTTCTAATAAACCTTTTTAAACACTTGATTAATTTATAATGACCACTGATTAGGTTATAATTGGCTATTAATTACAGATTAGGTCATTGTTGCTAACCTGGTTTAGTGCCAGATGTTACAGTCTCACCCTGTTAAGGGAATTTCGTCCCGAAATTAGCTCGTGTCCTCCACTGCTTGAGTATTTGAAAACATCTGAGGGTATTTTTCTCGGAACTGATCTTCGCATTCCCACGTAAACTCAGGACCTCGCTTAGAGTTCCATTTGACTTTTATTATCGGGATCCGACTGTGCTTTAGTTTATTGACTTCTCGGTCCATTATTTCTACATGTTGCTCAATGAAGTTCAACTTATCATCTAATTCTAGCTCGTCCATGGGTATAACGAGTGTTTCATCAGCCAGACACTTCTTAAGATTGGACATGTGGAAGGTGTTATGAACGTTACTAAGCTCTGGGGGCAGATCGAGTCGGTAAGCTACCGGGCCAATTCTTTTGGTGATCTTGAATGGTCCGATATAACGAGGATTTAGTTTTCCTCGTTTCCCAAAACGGATTACGCCTTTCCAAGGCGAGACTTTCAACATTACTTGATATCTCTCTTGAAATTCCAAATCCTTCCGTCGGATGTCTGCATAACTTTTCTGTCGATCCCGCGCGATCTTTAATCGGTTTCGAATCTGGGCTATCTTTTCAGTAGTCTCCTGGATGATCTCGGGTCCAGTAATCTGACTATCTCCTACTTCCAGCCCAACAAAGTGGTGATCGACACTTTCGCCCATAGAGTGCCTCGAATGGGGCGGTCTTAATACTTGAGTGATAGCTGTTGTTATAGGAAAACTCAACTAATGGCAGGTGCCTGTCCCAACTTTTGCCAAAGTTGATAACACATGCCCTTAGCATGTCTTCCAAAGTCTGAATCGTCCTTTCACTCTGACCATCCGTTTGCGGGTGATAGGCTGTGCTCATATCCAAGCGTGTACCTACTGCTTCTTGCAACGATTGCCAAAATCTTGATGTGAATCGGCTGTCTCTATCTGATATAATTGATACTGGCACTCCATGCCTTGAGACGACTTCATTAAGATAGATTCGTGTTAGCTTATCCATCTTATCAGTCTCCTCGATTGGCAGGAAGTGTGCGGTTTTGGTAAGTTGATCCACATTCACCCAAATGGTGTCATAACCTCCAGAAGTCTTTGGCAACTTGGTGATGAAATCCATGGTGATGTTCTCCCACTTCCACTGGGGTATTTCTGGTTGAACTAGCAATCCTGATGGTTTCTGGTGCTCAGCCTTAACCTTCAAACATGTTAAGCACTTGCTGACATAGGTAGCAATGTCAGCCTTCATGTTTGGCCACCAGTACATTCCCTTCAAGTCGTGGTACATCTTATCTGAACCTGGATGAATAGAATATCTTGTTTTGTGCCCTTCATCCATGACCAGCTTCCTTACTCCTCCGAATTTTGGTAGCCAAATTCTGCCCATGAGGTACCGACATCCATCTGGCTTGATTTCAAACTGCTTATCCATACCTCTCAAGGCTTCATCCAGTAGATTACCCTCCTAGACTGCTTCTTCTTGTGCCTCGCGGACTTGAGAGTTTAGGTTTGACTGTATAGTCATGACCAAAGCTCAGACTCTCAATGGTTTAACCCGTTCCTTCCGGCTCAGGGCATCAGCTACAACATTCGCCTTCCCCGGATGATAACGAATCTCGCAGTCATAATCGCTAAGCAGCTCAACCCAACGACGTTGCCTCATATTTAACTCTTTCTGATTCAGAATATGCTGAAGGCTTTTATGGTCGGTAAACACCGTGCACTTAGTTCCGTACAGGTAGTGCCTCCATATTTTGAGAGCAAACACCATTGCTCCAAGCTCCAAGTCATGAGTCGTATAGTTCACCTCGTGGATTTTGAGCTGACGTGATGCGTAAGCAATGACTTTATCCATTTGCATGAGCACACAACCTAATCCATTTTGTGAGGCATCACAGTAGACCATAAATTTTCTGTCCCTTCAGGTAAGGACAGAATTGGTGCACTACACAATCTTTGCTTTAACTGCTGAAACGCCTTTTCCTGCTCTTTACCCCAGATATATTTTACATCTTTCCGAGTCAACTCTGTTAGGGAACCTGCTATCTTCGAGAAGTTTTCAATAAATCGCCTATTATAACCGGCAAGTCCTAGAAATTGGCGGATTTCCGTGGGAGTTCTAGGAGTCGCCCAGTTCTTTATGGTCTCAATTTTTGATGGATCAACTTGGATTCCCTGGCTGTTGATCACATGTCCAAGGAATTTAACTTCTCGCAACCAAAATTCACATTTTGAAAATTTGGCGTATAACTGCTCCTTCTCTAACAACTCCAAGATCAGCTTGAGATGTTCTTCGTGCTCCTCCCTATTTCTGGAATAGATGAGGATATCGTCTATGAACACTATTACAAATTTATCCAGATATGGTTTACACACTCGATTCATGAGGTCCATGAATACGGCTGGTGCGTTGGTCAAACCGAATGGCATCACCAGGAATTCGTAATGTCCATAACGAGTTCTGAATGCTGTCTTGGGAATGTCTTCTTCCCGAACCTTTACTTGATGATAACCGGATCGCAGATCAATCTTAGAGTAGAAGCTAGATCCCTGTAGTTGGTCAAACAGGTCGTCAATTCTGGGAAGGGGGTAGCGGTTCTTTACCGTTAATTTGTTTGGCTCTCGGTAGTATATGCACATTCTGAAGGATCCGTCTTTCTTTTTCACAAATAAGACCAGAGCTCCCCAAGGTGAGGAACTTGGTCGAATGAATCCTTTATCCATCAACTCTTGTAATTGATTGGATAGCTCTTGCATTTCAGAAGAAGCGAGTCTATATGGGGCCCTTGCGACCGGTGCAGCTCCCGGCACCAAATCGATTTGGAATTCCACTTGCCTAGCTGGCGGAAGTCCAGGCAAATCTTCCGGGAAGACCTTCGGATAGTCACAAACCACTGGAATATCCTCGAGTCGTTTCTCCTCCGACTCTTTTTCTGCAATCTGTACCAATACCGCATGGCAACCTTTCCTAAGGCACTTTAATGTTCTTAGATCGAATATGACATTCAGCTGACGGTTCTTTCTTTCCCCTTGGACTGTTAGGACCTTTTTCTTGTGGAGTGGTATCCGTACCACTTTCTTTCCGCACAAAATCTCGGCCTGATTGTTTGATAACCAATCGATACCAATTACTACATCAAAACTTCCGAGTTCTATAGGCATCAAATCTATCTTAAAGGGATGATCTGCCAGCTTCAGTGTGCACTCCTTAATAATACTACTTGCCTCTATTATTTTGCCGTCAGCCAGTTCTATAGTATAAGAGTTGTCTAAGGGAAAAGGAGTGGCATTCAATTGCTTCCTAAACTTATCAGATATAAAGCTCCTATCAGCCCCAGTATCAAAGAGTACGTAAGCGTAAATGTCATTTAAAAGAAACGTACCTGATACCACATGGGGATCCTGACGAGCGTCACCTGCTCTTAACACAAAAGCTCTCCCCTGAGCTCCTCCACCATTCCTCAACTTCGGGCACTCACTCCTAAAGTGCCCGACAACTCCACATTCAAGCAGCCTCTCTGATTGCCGCCATTGATACCCGGGGTTCCAAATTTGCAATCCTTGGCCAAATGACCAATACGTTTGCATTTTCCACAAGGGGCTGGGCAGGGACCCTTGTTGTGATGAAAGGTGCATTGGGTGCAGAAAGGCTTTGTACCTGTGTAGCCCTTCCTTGACTCAACTCCTGCTACATAAGCCTTGATGGTCTCGGGCTTCTTGGATTGCGAGCCCGTATTCCTCCCGGACTTGTCCTCCCATATCCTCTTGTTTTCCCCGGCCTTGGCTTCGTTTCTCCGGGACACTTGATCTATAAGGTTGTTAGCCATTCTGATGGCGTCCTGAATGGTGGTTGGGTTGGAAGCAGTGACATTGCCTTGGATTTAGGGAGCGAGTCCCCAAATGTAACGCTCGATTTTCTTGTATTCAGGGGTCACCATCTGAGGGCACAGAATGCTCAGTTCGTGGAATCGGTTGGTGTACCCAGCTACATCCGTTCCTTTCATAGCCAGATTCCAAAACTTTGACTCCATCTTCTGTAGTTCATTCCTTGGGCAATACTCGTCGGTCATCTTCTGCTTCAACTCGGTCCAAGCGAGTTGGTAAGCTGCATCAATCCCCACAGACTGGGTGTACGAGTTCCACCATGTCAAGGCGCTATCTTGCAGAGTGTGGGTGGCGAAATTCACCTTGTCCCCTTCAATACATCCGCTAACACGGAAGACAGACTCCAATTTTTCGAACCATCGGACTAATCCGACGGCTCCTTCAGTTCCATTGAAGTATCGGGGCTTGCAACTCAAAAACCCCTTAATTCCACAACCCTTTGGGTGTGTTTCAGTTCCTCCCGTGGTGCGGCTAGCACCACCATCTCCATTAGCTGAACTGTTCCCATTTGTCTCATAAGTGGCTTTAGCAGCAGCCACTCTTTGTGCGACTAGTTCTTCAATTTCTGCAGCGTTCATAGCTCATCTTGGCGGCATTATCTTAAAGTTTAAAGAAAACATAGTGTAAGAAGTTGAATCTTAAAGATTAAAATTTTTCTTATGGCACAACACTAAAATCATCAAACACAATTTCATAGATAACTTGCAATATTAATCATTCATAACTTTCTTACAATAGGCGGGTTATTACCCGAAAATTTTTGTCCTACACTATTACATAATATTTTTCCTAACACTACAAGAGTACTAAGTGTGGGAGTGATCAGGGGTCTCTCCCTTTTCAAACGCGTTGAGGCGCTGAGTCAACTCCTCGATCCGAGCTTGGCTTTCGGCTAGTTGCTGCCGAAGCTCATTCAGGCCATCCTGTTGGATGGTGAGGGCATGCTGGTTAACCCAGTATAAATTGGAGTTCTGAATCTCCTCCCGCTCCAGACGGCCAGCCAACTCTCCATATCCTGGTTAAGTAACCGGATTTGGAGGTCATGACGGTAAGACCATGCTACTAGCAAGGGTACGGTCTGATCAGTCGTCTCCTGGGTGAGTGGTGGGATCGGTGCAGAGGATGGTCCTCCGACCTCGAACTGGGAATGGATTCCTTCCTCTTGCCTCCACTCACGGAGAGTCTCAGCCATCCATCCCCATCTTCGGGCGTCTACCCGTCGGTGCTGTGGTGGGGGATTTGGTTGTGCGGTCGAGATGGGAATAGACTCCTGTCTCGGTGTGATTACCCTCTTCCGGGGTGTATACAACATTTTAGGGTCATTTGGGTAAGGGCGGTACGGCTTGAATGAAGGCTCTGCCGGGTGGTATGGAGTGCAGGCGGGGACTACTGGGGGCGGTGGATCCTCTCCGTCGCCATCTTCTTCCATAGGTTCCTCTTCTGACTCCTCCATTGGTTCTTCGGAGGGGTCTTCTTCTTCAGACGGTTCTCCTTCAGTGAAAACCTCAGTGACTTCGGGGCTCATGGGGGTGTACTCATCCTCTGAATCGGACAAGATGATGATGGTGTTGTTTGACATGTTTTCTGCTATCAAGGTCCATTCATAGTCTTTTAGTTAGTTACAAAATATTTTTAAAATCAGTAAAACTTAAGTGCAGTTATAGTCTAGGGTACTAATGCAGCCAAGTTCACTATAACAATGGCTCTGATACCAATCTGTCACACCCCGTTACCCCGGTTGGCAACGAAGCGGGACGTCGCGGAAGCGTAACCATAATCATAATGAACGACCACTATATGGACGTTTTCAAAAATACATCGATATAACCTTAAAAGATAGAAATGTTTTACATAACCCAAAAATGATAAAGAGTAGTTCGCAAGAACCAGAGATTTAAATACATAATTAAATTATCCAAAATAATACAATTGAATCTCCGACGGTTTGAAAATGAATGCGACTCCTTAAGTGCGGAAGCTTGAAAATACTTCCGATGTGATGAACTTGCCTTAATTTCCTGAAAATACACGCTAAAATACGTCAACAAAAATTGTTGGTGAGCTCATAGGTTTACACGTAAATCACCCAACATTACAAGTTTATAAATAAAACCCGCTTAAAACGTCAAGTTTATATATATATAATTTTCCAGCTTTTTCAGAGGTTTTTCGGCCTACTTTGAGGCTGTTTTTGACCAAGCTCCAAAACGTTTTAGGCTTTGGTTTTCTAGGACATTAAACTACTATATACAAAGGATTTTTAGGATCTAGAACGACCATTTTTCGATATGTTTAGGTTGGTGAAAAAGCTCATTAAAAAACCTATGTTGGCCATTTTTGAGCTGTCAAACTTTCGGTATCCCAAATAATTTCGGGAGGTCTTAAACTCCAAAATAAATTATGAAAACTTCCAGATCTATAGTTAAGACATAGATCTAACGTTTGAGACAAGAATCAACTCATTTCGATAAGTTATGAATTAGTTATGATTTTTCAAAGTCGATATAAAGTTTCTGCCGAAAATCCGCAGTTTATAAACTTGAAATAACTTATGATTCTTTTTGTTTATTCAAAGACTACTTGTATAAAAGTTATAAAAGTTATAAACCGCATCTATATCACATGTTTTCATAATATTAACATTTTTGTAATGTGTTCATATATTCATAAACACATTTAAAGAAACAACTTAAAAATAAAAACTAGAAACTTATAAACTTGAGTTTTTATGAAACTTGTTGTTGTTGGTGATTATGTATATTATGCAAGACTTATATAAACATAAATATAGGATGAAATAAGTTAGTATTTACTTACTTTGAAGTATTTAGAATATGGTTTTGAGTAGAAGTTGAAATCCTTGCAAGACTTGCACCAAAAACTCTTGAAATATTGAAAGAATGCAAAGTTGGAACCTTTTGGCTTGAATGGTGATGGTGGCCGGTTTTTAGAAGGAAGAAAGGAGAGATTTTTGATGTTTGAAGTGTGGAAAAGAAGTGAGAAATGAGGTCTTATTTATAGGCAAAGTGTTTGGTCTTTCAAATGATGAAAGGCATGGAAAGTAGGAGGTTGTGTGCACTTTTAAACAAAATGATTGTGATTAAAGTAATATTAAAAAAATTGAAGTCAAACTCTAATAAAAACATGCCTAAAGGCTGGCCCCTTATGTATTTATAAAGTATTTATATTTTTTTTTGTATAAAAATATTTAGAAATGTATTCTTGTATTGCCCTTTTCATGTAATTTCATAAATACTTATGGATGCATTATTTTAATGAATTGTTTTAGTCTTGCATAATTAATGTTAAGTAATTGTATTAGTGTTTGATTAGTGTCACTAATCATAATTTAATTATGTACTTAGTTGAATTAATCCCTCATAACGTAAATTGATCGGATTAATTGATTTCCCGATTCATCGCACCGATGAATTTGATTCTAGTTGGGTTGAATTTTCTAATAAACCTTGTTAATCACTTGATTAATTTCTAATGACCACTGATTGGGTTATAATTGGCTATTAAATACAAATTAGGTCATTGTTGCTAACCTGGTTTAGTGTCGGATGTTACAGATGGTATGGAGTAAAGGGACAGACCTGTGTATGTTGCTATGGTTGGGGCGCTGAGAAAGAGTAGAGATGTGGTTCAAAATAGGTCACCAATAGTGAATGTGATACAGGTCAAAGTTGATAAATTTCTAACCATATTCTATCCGGTCTATCAAATCTAACGTGAGGACAAGACATTCTCAGAGTTACCGAAGCTGACTTTGCTAATTTATTCTTACAAGACTTGGAATTCTTATATTTGCATCTCTTGCATAACAAGAATATGAATGCTGTCACGTGGAATGCTCAACGATCAATTGTCAAGTTTTTGCGTTGAAACCTCACTTTGTCATTAATATTCAATTTCCAAACAGCGTTAGAGGCTCGTTAAAGGAAAGTCAATCTGCTAGCACCAAATCAAGACACTCCTGGACTAGAACGGTTACTTGTATCTAAAGTTAGAAATGCACCAACAGTCGGAGTGGTCTATCTAGGTCCTCAAAGGCAAAAGGTATTCTTGCGCAGAGATGAGTTAGAAAAGTAATCTGATGGGTAGTTCTATATGGTAAGGAAGATGCTAATGATTCAGATTGATAATTTGAAAGAAGCACTTAAACAAGGGGAGAGACAATAGGAATTTAAGACTGTGTTGAAGCTAGTCAGAGACTTTAAACAAGAAGTCCGAGACAAGCTGGAATACAGAATGACAATCCAACGTCCCGACAAATATTTTGATCAACGAAAGTTGGTAACGAACTTAAAGCCGCAATTTGAAAGCTGATCACAAATGGGGAGAATGTTAGACCCTAGAGTTTTGATAGTTTCAGTGACAAAACTGTAATTAGAGAATCTATGTTTGTGGCTAAAGTGTAGGGAATCTAACTTCAATGTAAATGGCTTAAAGACCAAAAGGTCAACCCATGGGTCAAATGGTTATAGTTTGAGTCCAAGTCAACTTCTTTGCCTATATATAGTTTGTAATAGTTTTATATTTCAGTATGTAATTTGTCCGATTGGGTAGCAGACATTTGGTTTATATTGAATTCATCTTTTGCTTAAATGTTCATACGGTATTCATTTTGTTCTTATTATATTTGAAGTGTTCTTCATATGTTTATAGTGTTCTTGATGAATGCTTACATATTGTTGAATGCTTAATCATTACAGGAAATTACATAACAATTGATATGAGAGCAAAACAAGACTCGATTGAAAATTGAAACATTTTGTGATTTTTCTTGATCTTTTTTGAAGAACTTTGAGTCTCGGGTTTGGAATCAAAATCAATAATTAGTTGTTCAATTAATGCATAACTTTGATCGATTGTACGTTTTACGCTCTAAAAGCATTCTGAAAAGTTTCAAGTTCTAATTCCAATCACTGATTGATTAATTTTGATTTTCCAGAAACATTTTTTTGAAACTTTTCCTTCTAAAAATCAAGATTTTTGAATTATTTAATTGTTAATTAAAGTTGATATTGATTCTAATCTATTAACAACCAAATTCCAAGTTCACAGAGTCTCAATTTGTGAAAAATCATTGTGATTTGAGTGAGAATTTGAGAAATTTGTACTTTATTTGACAAAATAACCGTTTTTGGTTACTATTGGCCATCCTTACTTACTTGAGGTTGAGTCAAAACTCTAATTTCTGAGATTGCTAAATTTTTTCCAAGTATCAACTTTAAGTGCATTAGACTTCTGAAGACACGAATTAGATTACAAAAGACTCGAACTCGAGTAAAAAGAAGAAAAGCTCGAGTTTGAAGACATTCAATGATTTATGTGATTTCAAAGTAATACATCGATTTTTCGGAAGAAACACTTCACTAGAAATCGAGTTAGTTAAACTCGAACAAGAGTTGATCTAACTTATAAGCATACCAACTTCTTGAACAACTCAAACTTGTTTATGAGTTCAACAACTTGATGGCTTCATCCTCTCGGAGTCTCCAATTTAGCTCTTTTCTTATTAAATGTGTAGCATGGTCTTCCTTGGTCTTCGCATAGATAAGAATGTCATCGATAAAGACAATGACAGATTTGTCGAGCATTGGCCGGCAGACTCTATTCATGAGATCCATGAAAGCAGCCGGCGCATTGGTAAGACCGAACGACATTACTAGAAACTCGTAGTGTCCGTAACGAGTTCTGAAAGTCGTTTTTGGAATATCGTCTTTGTAAACTTTGAGCTGATGATATCCCTATCGAAGATCAAGCTTCGAGAAGTAACTTGCACCTTGCAAATGGTCGAATAGATCATCAATCTGGGGAAATGGATATTTATTCTTGATTGTAACCTTGTTAAGCTCTCAGTAGTCGATGCACATACGTAATGTGTCGTCCTTCTTTTCGACAAACAGAACAGGGGCGCCCCAAGGAGAAGAGCTTGGGCGAACAAAGTCAAGTAGCTCCTGTAACTGTTTCATCATTTCCTGCATTTCTGCAGGAGCTAAGAGATATGGAGCTTTTGCTATGGGCGCAGCATCGGGAATAAGGTCAATACGGAATTCCACTTAACGATCAGGTGGCAATCCCGAGATATATTATGGAAAGACATCTGGAAATTCAGAGACGACTGGAAAGGTAGAAAGAGATTGAACTTCAGCCTTTTCATCAATAGCGTAGGCTAGATACGCAGAACAACCCTAAGCAACGTGCTTTCAGGGTTTAGCGATTGAAATATGGCATAAGTTGCCTTTTTGTCTGTCACCGTATATACAAATGTCTCGACCCTCAGGGGTAGTAATCTTGATCATTCTCTTTTTTGCATACAATCTTAGCCTCATTGTGAACAAGCCAGTCCATTCTCACAATGACATCAAACTCCCCGAATTCCATGGGAATTAAGTCTAAGTTGAACACTACGTCTTCTATAAGTAAAGTGCAATTCCTATATACTTTATCAGCCTTAACTAACATATTGCTAGCAGTTTCAATGTCAAGCAAAAATTGTAAGTTCGATCTAGGCATGTTAAGTTGACGTGCGAATGAAGTGGAGACAAACGAACGATTGGCTCCAGAATCAAAGAAAATACGTGCAGGAATTGAATTTATGAAGAACGTACCAGTGACCACCTCAGGGTCATCTTTTGCTTCTTCGGAAGTGATTTGGAAAGCCCTTGTTGGAGCCCTCTGAGTTTGTTCCCTACGAGTAGTGCAAGCTCCAAAAGATCTCGTAGTTGATTGTTGAACGCTTTGATCTCTTGGGGGTTTCATGCAATCCTTAGCAAAATGGCCAAGTCTATGGCAATTGTAGCACACAACACCTTTTCGTGGACAATGCTCCTAATGATGACCCTTTTGTCCACAACAGAAACAATACACGTCTTGAGTTTTACACTCCTTAGAGTGCGTTTTCCTGCACCGCCTGCAGTCTTTTATTTCAGAGTTGGCCGAAAAGGCCTTTCCTTTTTTTGGTGAGTAAGATGGTTGGCTGGATTGGGGAAAAGATCTGGATGATCAAGATTCCCGTTGTCTTTTTGGCGGCGACAGATTAGTTGGTACCGCAGCAGCAGACCTCATAACGTACCCAGAAAGCAATAAGATTTGCTCCACGTTTCAAGCAGCTTCTAACATCGCAACAGAGTTTGTATACCGAACACTGCTCATGGTTTGGCGAATTTTGTAATCTAAACCGGCCTCGAACCGGCATATCTTTCTCTCCTCAGTATCGACTTGATGGGGTGCGAACAAACTTAAACGAGTGAATTCGACAGCGTATTGAGTGACTGTCTTTGTTCCTTGAGTTAGACTTAAAAATTTTGCCTCTAGACGGAGCTTCTCGTCGGCAGGTAAATATTGTTGAGAGAATACTTCCTTAAACTCACTCCAGGACATGTGCGACACTACCTCCATCGTCAGCACATTTATCATTGCATCCCACCACATAACGACTTCTCTTGCAAACATCGCCGTGGCAAATCGAACCATGTCCTTTTCAGTGCAGTCGCTGATTCGGAAGGTTCTTTTAGTAGTTGTGATCCATTCTAGGTCTGTCACAGCATCTCCAGTCCCATCGAAAGTAATGGCCCCATTACTCTTGAAGTCTTTGAACCTACATCCCTTTGCTTTATTAGAAGAACCAGTGTCTTCTTGTCTATCCTCTTGTTCTCCTTGTTGTTGTTCTTTATTCCTTCGTTTGTCAGCTTTATGTTTGGCCTCGGCCTCATCCCTGGCCATCAATTGATCAGCAAATGACTGAGCTTACTCAGCCATTCTTTTAGCTTGTAATTCGTTGTTATGTTCCATTAGACTTTGCATCATTTGGAACATTTGCTGCAGAGTCAAATCGTCTCCTAACATGTTCTGAAATATAGCATATAATATTTAGAACATTTATTTCTGAGTCCTAGTGTTTACAGTTACCCTTTAATTGCCCCCGTGGTTCATGTCAATCCTATCTTCGTTCAGATCGTTTCTTAGGAGTCCATTCTAATATCATAACCTAAGTTTGAGTCCAAGTCCTCGCGGACAATTGAAACTTCAAACTAATGCTCTGATACCAAACTGAGACATCCTCCTTAATTAGCGTTATAATTGATAACTCCAGGATCAACAAGCAACCATAAATTTATCATGCATAATTAAAGTCATAGGCTAACTATTAAAACATCCTTGATTGTTTTCAAAGTATAAAATCCCAGCCCCAAAGCTATAGTCTTCATTTACCAACGAGCTTCTAAGGTCACCAGGATAATTGAGAATGATAGCCTAATTGGAAGGCGCAACTACACCTTTTCCTTTACCTGAAAACATTGAAAGTCAACGGGTAACCTATGGCTTAGTGAGATAATAGATTATCATTCGACATAAATTTCTTTACAATTAGTGTGAAAACGGGTAGTGCAAGCCCCATAACAAGTGAAAAACCATGTAGTGCAAGCATGGCGTTTGGCAGTTGTAAAATGCTGATCGTGGATGTGCTGAACCTGACTAGGAAAGTGTATGGGATGATCAGTCCCCGGCAGTGGCCTGCTGTCAGCCCCAGTCTAGGTCGTATCAGATTGTGAAGTAAACATCATGTAGAGCAAGCATGAATTATAGGATGCACTTTCAAATGAACGCTGGCTACATGTTTGTTACATGTCAAGTGCGAGTGGGCATCATTACAATGAATCATATGTGAATGCCAATTGATGTAAATTGAACAACATGAACATGCCATTGAAATATGAAGGAGGAATGTAAAGGCAATAAATATTAGAATATTAATCTATTACTCACAGTGGTTTTATATAGTGCAAATAGGCTCTGAATCATTGTGTGTTAGTCAACACCACAAAGATCCTGTTAAGTCGGTGTAATAGTGAATCAGTGTTAGTATCAGCTTAAAAACTTAATTTTAGAAATTTGATTGATTTCAACCGAAATTCGGACCACATTCGAATTTCAGATGAACCCGAAATCCGGATGGTCAGAAGTCCTATCCTTAAAAATTTTGTTTGTAACCCCATCCGAAATTCGGATGATACTTGATCCGAAATTCGGATGATATGTTGATTCGAAATTAGTGTTTTTGACTTACGATTTCTTCAAGTTCCCATCCGAGATTCACTTGATCCGAAACTCGGATATGAACCGAACTCGGATGGATCCGAGATATGACCAGACTCGAAATTCGGATGATCCGAATTGTGTTCATCAGATCCGGATTTCATGCTTATACATTTTCCAACAATTTCCAGATTTCAATTTGGTCATTTATACATGGTTTTGTGACTGAAAACTATTGATATAAGCTTACATATACTCTATTAACACCTTTTTAACATAAACCATAACATATTATGTAACAAATCAATCCTTTTTAGTATTTCTGTGTAATTCAAAAGTTCAAGTTGCGAGAGATAAAGTTCAAGCTGCTCAACAGATAGATAACAGAAAGTGCTAAAATACAGGAAGTGAAAAAGATTTCAAGATTTGAAGATCTTCCAAGGATATCTACTACCAGAGAAATCACAGTTCGTCAAGGAAACAAATCAGAAGGCTATAAATAGAGATAGACTAGGTCTTTCTCATGTAATCGTGGTGCTAAAGTTTTTCATATTATAATTGCATTCTGATAGAAGTTTCTAAAGCCTCTAAGGTTGAAAAACTCTAAGAACAATTTGTGTTCTTCGTCTAATCAAACAGGTTAGAGGTGATTGTAATCAGAGTTTGGCAATATAAAGGATTCTGATATACAGTGTGTTTATTTGATTTTCTGTGTTGATTATCTATTCTTTATTGTTCTGAAAGTTTTCTTAAAACAACTAAGTGTTATTCCGCAAACTTCTTAATTGGACTTTGATTCAAAACAAGGTTATTGGTTTAACTCTGATTTATTAAAACCAGTTAATCTTAGGTGATTTTGATCTTGACAAGTGGTATCAGAGCCACATGTTTTGTTTTGATTTGTTTATTCTTTGTTTTCAAAGTCAGAAACTTTCATCTTTAATTATTTAAATTCTCTTTTTCTGCAATGGAGTTTGATAGTAGCAGTAGTGGATCTGGGCAAGGACTTAAAGTGCCTGTGCTCAAACCCACTGAGTTCGAGATGTAGAAACTCAAAATTCAACAGCACATTCAATTTATTGATTATGCCTTATGGGAAGCTGTTGAAAATCCTCCTGCAGTTGATCCTGAACTAGATGCTGAAGGCAAACCAAAAAGAACACCTCCAAAAACTGAGATTGAGAGAAAGGCTAGAATGAATGAAGTCAAAGCCCTCACTAGTTTACAGATAGCCATTCCAAATGCTTATCAACATCAGTTTAAAAAATTCTATACTGCTCATTCTCTATGGCTTGCTTTAGAGAAAAGATTTGCTGGCAATGCTAGCACAAAAAGAAACCAATAGGATCTTTTAAAACAGCAGTGTGAAAATTTTTCTGGCGGAAAGAATGAAAACCTTACTCAAATCTTTGACAGGTTCAATAAGCTGATAGGTGAGTTGGAGAGTGCTAAGGTTAGCCTGGATCAAGATGAAGTAAACAGAAAATTCCTCAGATCTCTTGGTGAAGAATGGACAGTATATGCTGCACAATGGAGAACAGGGGACACTCTATATGAAATAGAGTTGGATGATTACTCAACAGCCTGAGAGTATTTGAAACTGAAATTGAAAATAAAACGAAATCTTTTTCTTATAATCAAAACACTGCTCTGCTATCATCAGCATCAAATGATAAATCAAACTGCTGTGACTCTTTTTCAGGAACTGATGGCAGCACTTCTGAAGTTCATTACGAGACATTTGTTGCAAGTGATGGACTTTTTTCTCTTAATGCTGAAGATATGGAACAAATCTATCCAGATGATCTAGAAGAGATGTAATTAAAGTGGCGACATGCCATGTTGACTATGAGGGCCAAACGATTTCTTAAAAGGACTGGCAGAACAAACTTTCAAGCCTGAACAGAAGGCAAGCCAACATTTGACAAAACAAAGGTTGAGTGCTTCAAATGTAACAAGCTTGGACACTTTGCTAGAGAGTGTAGATCACAAGGTCAGCAGGCATCAAGACCCTAACAAACCAGTCAAACACAGCCTTCACAAGCTCTTGTTTATCAAGAAGACACTGTTTTTGACTGGAGTGACCAAACAGAAGAGAAGTTTCAGAATCAAGCTCTTATGGCAGAAACAATTGTCACTTCCACTGAACTACCATTTAAGGTAAATGCTAAACTCTGCTCTCAAGCATGCAAAAATATGGTTAAAAAGTACAGAGATCATAATGAAAGCATGTGTAAAAGTCTAGCTAAGATGGAAGAGAGGAGGTATGAGTATATGCAGGCAATAGATGAGCTTGAAAAATAGATCAATGACTATAACCACAATGAGATTCAGATGGGACATGATAGAACATATCATGAGTGGGAGAAAAAGGAACTAAAATTGAAAATAGAAAACCTTAATAAGAAATTAGAAGAGGCTGACCAGAAGGTGTTAGAAGCTCACAATAAAGTAGAATCTATAAACATAGACTAGCGCAGCTTCAAGCTGGCCAATCAAAAGTTAGAACACCTAATGGAAATCCAATTTAAAGATAGGGTAAAATGTCAACCTAATCCCAAGGAAGGAATAGGATATAATGCTACTCCACCTCCATATAACAATAAATACATTCATCCTATGACTGAAGTTGTAGATAGGCTTGTAAATGAACCATTAGATGAGATGATGAAAACTGTAGACCCTATCCTTGAGGATAAGCCTGAGCTGGAAGAAGAATAAGTTACTAATGAAGGTAGTAAGAGTGAGGAAGCAGAAATAATTCCAAAACCATGAGTGAACCTAAAGGGCCTCTTGTTTCCAACTCTTCAGAACCAGCAGCCTGAGGGAAGAAACCAATAGTTTGAAAGGAAAAGAGAGGATGAGTGAATACAATCATGATCCATATGTTTCTGTACCTTCTAACTGTAATGTTGCATCTTCTTCCAAAACAGACAAAAAGGGTAAAAATGTTCCAGTATGCACATGCCAAAAGCATGGTGTACAAAAGTTTCCCACACAGCTGCAGGTAAGGGGAAATCAAAGTAACAAGAATCAGTTATGGTCACACAAAACTGGTTCCCCTATCAAAACAATCAAAAGATGTTTCCACTGTGGCAGGAAAAACCATCTGGCCAAGCACTGTTTATATCAACCAGTTGTTGAAAAACATACTGTGTTTCAAAAAGATGCAATTTCTCAAAAAACAAAGGTTTCAAAGGCCACAAAACCTGTCACCCCAGTTCCAAAAAATACAGTTGATCACAGGTTCATAAAAGTTAACAAAAGGTAGCCTGCACACCAAAAATAAGATTTAATGAAATCTAAATTAAGCATGAAAAAGGTATGGTGTTTTAAAGGAAAAAACACAGTTCAAACTTGTTATACAAAAGTTGAAACTATTTAGTCAAAAGTTGGAACTGGTAGTGCAAAGTCTGAAGCTGCTGGCACTCAACATCCTGCTCCAACTGCTATGTCAAAAACTGGAACTTGTAGTGGATCATCTGAGACTGTTAAAGAAAAAATTGGAAAGAACATCTGGAAACCTCATGTCATAACTAAATACTCCTCACAAAATGCACCAGTGGATCTCACTAAGTTTAAAAAGACACAAATAGTATTTAGTTATGTCAATGCACAAGGACAACCCAATCAACTTGGTTTGGGTTTACTCCACTACTAACTGAGCTTTTTCCAACTGCCAGTACAACTCCTCATGCTGGCAACACAAACAATACTGTTTGTGTCTTTTTAAACTTAGTGAGATCCACTGGTGGATTCTATGAGGAGTATTTAGTTATGACATGAGGTTTCCAGATGTTCTTTCCAAATTTTTTTAACAATCTCATATGATCCACTACCAGTTCCAGTTTTTGACTTAGCAGTTGGAGCTGGATGTTGAGTGCCAGCAGCTTCAGACTTTGCACTGCCAATTCCAACTTTTGACTTAACATTTTCAACTTTTGTATTAGCAGTTTGAACTGTGTTTTTGCCTTTAACACACCATACCTTTTTCATGCTTAATTTAGATTTCATTAAAGCTTGTTTTTGGTGTGCAGGCTGCCTTTTGTTAACTTTTATGAACCTGTGATCAACTGTATCCTTTGGAACTGGGTGACAGGTTTTGAGGCCTTTGAAACCTTTATTTTTTGAGAAACTGCATGTTTTTGAAACACAGTATGTTTTTCAACAACTAGTTGATATAAACAGTGCTTGGCCAGATGGATTTTCCTGCCATAGTGGAAACATCTTTTGATTGTTTTGATAGGGCAACCAGTTTTGTGTGACCATAACTGATTCTTGTTCCTTTGAATTCCCCTTACCTGCTGCTGTGTGGGAAACCTTTGTACACCATGCTTTTGGCATGTGCATACTGGAAATTTTTACCCTTATTATCTGTTTTGGAAGAAGATGCAACGTTACAGTTAGAAGGTACAGAAACATATGGAGCATGATTGTATTCACTCATCTTTTTTTTCCTTTCAAACTGTTGGTTTCTTCCCTCAGGCTGCTGGTTCTGATAGAGTAAGAAACAAGAGGCCCTTTAGGTTCACTCATGGTTTTGGAATTACTTTCTGCTTACTCACTCTTACTGCCTTCATTAGTAACTAATTCTTCTTCCAGCTCAAGCTTATCCTCAAGGATAGGGTCTACAATTTTCATCATCTCATCTAATGGTTCATTTACAATCCTATCAGCAACTTCACTCATAGGATGAATGTATTTATTATTATATGGAGGTGGAGTAGCATTATATCCTATTCCTTCCTTGGGATTGAGTTGAGATTTTACCCTATCTTTAAATTGGACTTCCATTAGGTGTTCTAACTTTTGATTGGCCAGCTTGAAGCTGCCCAAGTCTATGTTTATAGATTCTACTTTCTTTTGAGCTTCTAACACCTTCTCGTCAGCCTCATTTAATATCTTATTTAGGGTTTCTATTTTCTCTTTTAGTTCGTTTTTCTCCCACTCATGATATGTTCTATCATGTCCCATCTGAATCTCATTGTCCTTATAGTCATTGATCTGTTTTTCAAGATCCTCTATTGCATGCACATACTCATACCTCCTCTCTTCAATCTTAGCTAGTGTTTTACACATGCTTTCATTATGATCTCTGTACTTTTTAACCATATTTTTGCATTCTTGAGAGTAGAGTTTACCATTTACCTCAGATGGTAGTTCAGTGGACGTGACAATTGTTGTTTCTGCCATAAGTGCTTGATTCTGAAACTCCTATTCTGTTTGGTCACTCTAGTCAAAAACAGTGTCTTCTTGAGAAACAAGAGCTTGTGACGGCTGTGTTTGACTGGTTTGTTGGGGTCTTGATGGTTGCTGACCTTGTGATCTACACTCTCTAGCAAAGTGTCCAAGCTTGTGACATTTGAAGCACTCAACATTTGATTTGTCAAATGCTGGCTTGCCTTCGGTTCTGGCTTGAAAGTTTGTTCTGCCAGTCTTTTTAAGAAATCGTTTGGCCCTCATAGTCAATATGGCATGTTGCCACTTTAAGACCATCTCTTCTAGATCATCTGGATGGATTTGTTCCAGATCTTCAGCATTAAGAGCAAAAAGTCCATCACTTGCAACAAATGCCTCGTAATGAACTTCAGAAGTGCTGCCATCAGTTCCTGAAAAAGAGTCACATCAGTTTGACTTATCATTTGATGCTGATGATAGCAGAGCAGTGTTTTGATTATAAGAAAAAGATTTCTTATTATTTTCAATTTCAGATTCAAACACTCTCAGGCTGTTGTAGAGATCATCCAACTCTATTTCATATAGAGTGTCCTCTGTTCTCCATTGTGCAGCATATACTGTCCATTCTTGACCAAGAGATCTGAAGAATTTTCTGTTTACTTCATCTTGATCCAGGCTAACCTTAGCACTCTCCAACTCACCTATCAGCTTATTGAACCTGTCAAAGATTTGAGTAAGGTTTTCATTCTTTCCGCCAGAAAAATTTTCATACTGCTGTTTTAAAAGATCCTTTTGGTTTCTTTTTGTGCTAGCATTGCCACCAAATCTTTTCTCTAAAGCAAGCCATAGAAAATGAGCAGTATAGAACTTTTTAAACTGATGTTGATAAGCATTTGGAATGGCTATCTGTAAAATAGTGAGGGCTTTGACTTCATTCATTCTAGCCTTTCTCTTAATCTAAGTTTTTGGAGGTGTTCTTTTTGGTTTGCCTTCAGCATCTAGTTCAGGATCAACTGTAGGAGGATTTTCAACAGCTTCTCATAAGGCATAATCAATAATTTGAATGTGCTGTTGAATCCTGAGTTTCCACATCTCAAACTCAGTAGGTTTGAGCATAGGCACTTTAAGTCCTTGCCCAGATCCGCTACTGCTACTATCAAACTCCATTGCAGAAAAAAAAATTTTAATAATTAAAGATGAAAGTTTCTGACTTTGAAAACAAAGAACAAACAAATTAAAACAAAACATGTGGCTCTGATACCACTTGTCAAGATCAAAATCACCTAAGATTAACTGGTTTTAATAAATCAGAGTTAAACCAATAACCTTGTTTTGAATCAAAGTCCAATTAAGAAGTTTGTGGAATAACACTTAATTGTTTTAAGAAAACTTTCAGAACAATAAAGAATAGATAATCAACACAAAAAATCAAATAAACACACTGTATATCAGAATCCTTTATGTTGCCAAACTCTAAATACAATCACCTCTAATCTGTTTGATTAGACGAAGAACACAAACTGTTCTTAGGGTTTTTCAACCTTAGAGGCTTTAGAAACTTTTATCATAATGCAATTACAATATGAAAAACTTGAGCACCACGATTACATGAGAAAAACCTAGTCTATCTCTATTTATAGCCTTATGATTTGTTTCCTTGATGAACTGTGATTTCTCTGGTAGTAGATATCCTTGGAAGATCTTTAAATCTTAAAATCTTTATCACTTCCTGAATTTTAGCACTTTCTATTATCTATCTGTTGAGTAGCTTGAACTTTATCACTGGCAGCTTGAATTTTTGAACTAGCAGCTTGAGTTTTTTGAACTAGCAGCTTGAACTTAGTAATTACACAGAAATACTACTAACAGTTTGACAAATCCTAACTAACAGCTTGACATACTTCAATTATTTCCCAACAATCTCCCCCTAACTTAAATTCTTAACAAAAGACTTTAAGTTTCTATACAAATAAGGAAATAAGTACAAAGTAAAACTGTTATATACAAACTAAGGCATCCAAAAACTTACATATTACAACTGTGCAAGCTTTTGCCTTATAGCTTTTATGAAGTATCTTTTCAACTCCTCTTTATCACATTCAATCTTCATTGAGCTCAATTGGTGTAGCCACTCTTTTGGCAAATCAAGAAATTCAAAACTGTAGAATCTGTTGGATCTGTCTGCAAGTTTGAGTCTATATGTCATGGATTTTGCATATAGATCAAGCTGTACAATCTTCACTTCCTTGGCAGCTTCTATAATCATTCTGGTGGATTCTGGATCAAACATGCTTCTAAGACCCTTTAATTATTCTGAACCCACACTATTGGTGACCTAGAGTGGCTAGCCGTCCCAATATTGTGCATTTGGGTTAGCTCATCTCTAGTCATCTTCAGAACTATTTGGATCAAGCTTTTGTACTCCTCTTCTGGACCAGCTTCTCTTTTATTTACAAAATGATATACCAGATCAATGTTATCCATTGATTAGGCATACAATAAGTAATTGGTGGTTTGGAGAAGTCATGTTGATCAAGAGCCTTTTCTATTTCCATTGCCTTTTGTAACTGTTGGTCAAACAGAACTCTCTTGACTTGATCAAACTTTGCTAGATGAATAACTTCAGGTTGAGGAACACCAACAGTTTGAGGCGGTCTTGGACTTGTTTGAAGACCTTTTCCTTTTCCTTTTCCATTTCTCTATCATACAAGGCCTGGAGTTTGTCTGTTGGCCATGATTGTGTAATGACTTTAGAGACACCAGCACTTGCAAAGAAGTTAATCAAAAAATTTATGTGTTCTCCCTTTGAAGGCCCTGTTGGCCTTTTTCTCTTCTTCTGATTTTCTTTAACCATAAACCCATGTAAATAGTCTCCAAGGGTTTCATCATCCCCCATAGAAGCTTGTGCTTGCTGATCCAGGATTTGATCTTGTTCTTCTGCCAATTTTCTTGCCAATTCAGCATTATGGGCAACTTGGGCTTCTTTTGAACAAATATGACCTTTGGAGGCTCAATCAAAATGCCCTTTCCTTTATTTGTGGTTGCTGATGAGACTACTCCTGTGGCTTGGACTGCTAGGGATGGTTCTTGAATGCTTTTTCGTATAGACACTCCTGGCCTTTTAATAGAAACAGTTTGAGCTTCTGGACTAACAGTTTGAGAAACTGTTGGGACTGTTAGCCTAGAAGCTGAAGCTGCCAGTGGTGAACTTGAAGTTGTTTGGACTGATAGTGGGATCTCCTGATTCTCCCCCTTTTTGGATGCATTGGTTTGATCAGAAGGACCAAAAACCTTCCCTAACAGGGTTTGAACTAGCTTTTAAAGCTGAACAATCTTATTTCCATATAGCTTCAACCCAAGCTGAAACTGGGCAAGCTTTTGCTGTTGGACTGATGAGAGCTATTGTAGAGCAATGATTTGGGAACCCTGTGCAGTAATTATGGACTTGTAATGTTCCAGAATAGCTACAACAGGTTTCAGTTGTTGATCCATTAAAGCCATGAGTTGCAGACTAGCCTCAAGATCTTCAAATGATAGAGGGATTTGAGATCTATCACTGGCATCAATACCAGAAGTAGAAGAAACATCTGGGCCCCTTTGTTCTTGGTTCTGGGGACTTCCAAAAGGTTCTTGCGCACCCTCTGTTTCCATGGGAGTTGTCTTAGGGATGTTGGTACTGTCCTGTGCCCCTTGTGCAGAGTCATCAGTAGTACCAGCCACAAAACCCATTCGAACATCATGAGAAGGGATGTTCACCTCCATATTGAGGGTGGGAGGGTCCTCAGTGGGTTCCCTTTCGATATGTTGTGCGAAAGTATCCTCTTGCACAGGGTTATTTGGCTCTGGTGGTTGAACTGAGGAGGAAGGAGCTCCTACAGCCCTTTGTCTCTTTTCAGTGTACAGTTTTAGTGATGAGGCTTGGGAGGTATGTGTAGTAGAAGTATCAGAGGGAATGTTTGTATCATGAGGAGTGGGTTGGGATCCTTGGGGTGAAGCAGTAATGTGGGGCTGAGCCTGCTTGGGATCCTCTCCTCTGTTTCTTGAAAAGATAATCTGCATTGCTTGAGGTAACGAGACATCTACATTATGAAAATTTGCACTCGGTGTCAAAAGTCTTTTTGCAGAAGGTAAAGAGTGCCTATGGGAAACATATATCCTTTTGTGTAATTTTAAGGAATTGCAAGATTTTGCAATTATTTCAGCCAAAAACCGAGGATACATAAAAAATTTCCCATTCTTTAAGGCATGGTGCCTTAACATTCCTTGAAAAATCATATAGGAAAATTTGAACTGTTGGCCTGTGGATAAGCAAACTAGGGCAGTTGCAATATTTAATGAAAATTCAGACCAACCAGTCCTTTTAGGGCTTAAGCACTGTTGAAGAATGTGTACAAGATATTTCCATTTGGGACCAAAATGTGCTTTATAAAAAGTAAATAAATCTGTTGGGCCCCGATACCCTATTTCAAACAGACCTTCATGTAAAGCAATGAGGGATAGATCAGATATACCTGAAGCATCTTGCAAGTGTAGAAGCTGTCGAATGGACTCCTCTGTGATGGTAATGGTATTACCATCAATGGTAGAAACAAAAGAAGTGATTCCCTCTTGGGTATTTACAGTGCCTACTTTCCAGAATTGCTCTATGTGAGAGACATATATAGTAGGGTTGACAGTAAGGGCATAGTGGATATGAGAATGACGAAGAAAATCCATCATTTCATGGAAGGGTTGCAGTTTAGCATGTTTGAGGGAGTATGGGAGGCAGTTGTGCTCTTTAACAAACTCCATTGGTGATCACAAACGAGAGGATTTAGGGTTTGGCTCGAGATTTTGAAAATCGCAGAGAGAGAGAGAATGAAAACGGACTCTTGAAGATATTTTGCAACTGATAGTTGCAATCAAACGAAACTTGGACTTTTAAGGGTTTGGATTTTGAAAATATCTAGTCCTGCGTACATCCTCCTTAGTAATGACTGAAATGCCCTGCACACTTAATAGACCAAGTGAACAACTAACAGTCCGAGGAAAATGAATTAGCAGCTTGAGAATAGTCTCAAGCTGTTAGTTATTTACTGAGCAGCATCTAATGTAACATTGTCTCCCCCTTAACTAAGCACATATAGTAATTGATTTTCACATAGTATAGAGGATGGTAATGTAAGACAGATTAATCCATATTTACCATACCAATCAGTAAAAATATCTGCTAACTGATCATCAGTATGAATTTTGGTAACTTGGATTAATTTATTTTCATTACAATCCCTTATAAAATGAAATCTAATATCTATGTGCTTGGTTTTGGGAAATTTTACTGGATTTTGTACAATACTGATTGCACTTGAATTGTCAATGTAAATAGGAGTAGATAGAAAGTTCATTCCATAGTCTCTTAGTTGGTTCTAAATCCACATAACCTGAGAGCAGCAGCTGGCAGCTGCAACATATTCTGCCTCAGTGGATGAAGCGGAGACTGTGGTTTGCTTTTTGCACTGCCAAGAGATTAGTCTAGCTCCTAGATATTGACATTCTCCAGTTGTTGATTTCCTGTCTATGTTGCAACCTTTATAGTCACTGTCAGAGTAGGCTGTTAGTTCAAGAGGAGAGTCCTTAGGATACCATAGGCCTAATTTTAGTTGACCTTTTAGATATCTGAAGATTCTCTTAACAGCAAATAGATGTGAATCCTTTAGAGCACATTGGAACCTGGCACAAACACAAACAACAAACATTATATCTGGTCTAGAGGATGTGAGATACATTAGTGAACCTATCAAGGACCGATACAAATGAATATCCACATCCACTCCTTCTTTATCTGCATCAAGCTGTTTATGAGTGTCCATTGGTGCCCTAGCAACCTTGGTGTCCTTGTATCCAAACTTTTCCAGAATATCATTCACATACTTTGACTGGCTGATGAAGAGTCAAGTGGGCTTCTGCTTGACCTGCAATCCTAGAAAGAAAGTTAGTTCTCCCATTGAACTCATTTGAAACTTTTTGTGCATCAGAGTCTCAAATTCCTTGCAAAGGATGTCATTTGTTATCCAAAGACGTCATCAACATAGATCTGAACAAGAACGATCTCTGATTTGATAGACTTTGTGAATAATGTCTTGACCAGAGTACCTCTCTTGAAACCATTATGGAGTAGGTAGGAAGACAAAGTGTCATACCATGCTCTAGGAGCTTGGTAAGGCCCATAGAGTGCCTTCTCTAACTTGTGGACTCTGTCAGGATACATATAGTCTTCAAACCCAGGAGGTTGACACACATATACCTCTTCTTCAATTGTACCATATAGGAATGCAGATTTCACATCCATTTGATACACCTTGAACCGTTTGTAGCTGGCATAGGCTAGGAACAATCTGATGGCTTCAATCCTTGCTACTGGGGCAAAGACATCATCATAGTCTATTCCTTCTTATTGAGTATAACCTTGAGCTACTAGCCTTGCTTTGTTTTTGATCACTACACTTCTTTCATCCTTTTTTTTTTCCTGGAAACCCATCTTGTACCAATTGCCCTCTTTCCTTTAAGCAAATCAACCAGTGTCAACACCCTCTGAATATTGAATTGCAAAAGCTCTTCTTGCATGGCCTCAATCCAAGATGGATCCCTCAGAGTCTCAGATGCCTTCTTTATTTCTAATTGTGACATAAAGCATGCATGTTCAAAGGTAGCTAGACTGAATTCAGGAACTGCCTTTTCAGAAGCAGTTGATTCCTTGTGGATCATTGTCCTTGTCTACACAGGAGTGCATGGGTCTCCCATTATCTGGTTAAGAGGATGATATTTGTGAACCCTGAGTGTAGGTTCACTTTCTATCTGAAATGAGCTTCCCAGATTGGTGTCATCACCTTCTGCACCACTTGATGATTCTGCTTCAGTAACAGTTTGATCTGGAGATGAGACTCTTTCCCTATTAGTTGGAGCTGTTACTTTAGGACTTGGGATTGGTACTTCAAACTCTATATGTGTGTCTTGTTGGTCAATCAGGACCCCAGGTGGGTCACAAGTAAGAAGTGGTAGAATGGTATACTCATCCCATCTATCAGAATCTTCAACAGTTTGAAACTTTGTGCCAACAGCTTGAATGTTTGTGTTGCCAGCATGAGGAGTTGTACTGGCAGTTTGAACATTGTTTCCAACTGCTCCTGCAGAATACTTATCAAAGCTCAGAGAATTTGTTATTGAATCTAAATCAAACAACCAATCAGGACCAGTGCCTTTGACATTTGTAGTATTTTCGTTAAACTCAACATTTGCACTTTCTTCAATTGTTTTAGATACACTATTATAGACCCTATAGGCTTTGCTTTGTGTGGAGTATCCTACAAAGAATCCTTCTTCATCCTTACTCTCAAATTTACCTATGTGTGTTTTAGTATGCAGGATAGTGCATGAACAGCCAAAAGATCTTAGGAAGGCCACTTAGGGAATCTTATGATGGAATAACTCATATGGAGTTTTCCCTTGTGATTAGACAACTTGAACTTTGTTTAGAACATAGCAGGCTGTATTTACTGCCTCTGCCCAGAATGTCATTGGCAATTTGGAATCAGCTAGCATGGTTCTGGCAGCCTCTATTAATGTTCTGTTCTTCCTTTAAGCTACTCCATTTTGTTGTGGTGTTCTTGGAGCACTATATTGCTTTGCAATTCCTTTTGACTCGCAAAACTGTTGAGGATTTGATTCTTAAACTCAGTTCCATTGTCTGACCTGATCACCTTGACTTTTAAGTTAGATTGGTTTTCAATTTTTAGAATGAAGGACTTGACCAACTCAACAGTTTCATCCTTAGTCCAAAGAAAATAAACCCATGTAAACCTGGTGAAATCATCAATAATGACTAAACAGTAGGCTCTTTTATTCGAACTCAAAACAGATATTGGACCAAAAAGATCCATATGAAGAAGATGAAGAGCACATGAGATTGATTTACTTCCGTGGCCTTATGAGAAGTTTTGTGTTGCTTGCCTTTGAGGCAGGCTACACAATGATCATCACATATGAACTCCTTCTGTGGTAAACCTCTTACCAAGTTATTTTTTACTAAAGAATTCATGGATTTGAAGTTCATGTGACACATCCTTCTGTGCCATAAGGAAGACTCATAAGACGATGCTTTGGATATTAAACAACTTAAAGTACTTGTTTTGGATAAGTGTTCTGTGTCCAAATAGTAGAAATTGTCCTTTCTTGGTGTTCTAAGTAAAACTAGATTTTCACGTATTTCAAAATCTTTAGATAGGACAATGCATTCAGAGTCTGTAATAGAACAATATTCTTTTTGTTACATACTTGAGACACACTTAGTAAGTTATACTTCAGCTGTTCAACATACAGTACATCATTAAATATCATATTACCTGCTTTGACAGTACCTTTACCTGTTACCTTACCTCCTTTGGAATTTCCCCCAAATGCAACATATCCTCCTTTAAAGCCTTTGAAATTTGACAAGCATTCAGAATTGCCTGTCATGTGCCTAGAGCATCCACTGTCCACATGCCATCTTGTCTTCTGTTGGCTCCTGTGGTTGCCCTGCACAAGAAAAAGCTCAGTTAGTAGTGGAGTAAATCCAAACCATGTTGATTGGGTTGTCCTTGTGCATTGACAAAACTTAATACTGTTTGTGTCTTTTTAAACTTAGTGAGATCCACTGATGGATTTTGTGACGAGTATTTAGTTATGACATGAGGTTTCTAGATGTACTTTCCAATTTTTTCTTTAACAGTCTCAGATGATCCACCAGTTCCAGTTTTTTGACTTAGCAGTTGGAGCTGGATGTTGAGTGCCAGCAACTTCAGACTTTGCACTACCAGTTCCAACTTTTGACTTAACAGTTTAAACTTTTGTATTAGCAGTTTGAACTATGTTTTTGCCTATAACACACCATACATTTTTCATGCTTAATTTAGATTTCATTAAAGCTTGCTTTTGGTGTGCAGGCTTCCTTTTGTTAACTTTTATGAACCTGTGATCAACTGTATTCTTTGGAACTGGGGTGACTGGTTTTGAGGTCTTTGAAACCTTTGTTTTTTGAGAAACTGCATGTTTTTGAAACACAGTATGTTTTTCAATAACTGGTTGATATAAACAGTGGTTGGCCAGATGGTTTTTCCTGCCACAGTGGAAACATCTTTTGATTATTTTGATAGGGGAACCAGTTTTGTGTCACCATAACTGATTCTTGTTACTTTGATTTCCCCTTACCTGCTGCTGTGTGGGAAACTTTTGTACACCATGCTTTTGGCATGTGCATACTCGAACATTTTTAATAATAATGCGTTGTTCCAATTAAATTCCGTTTCGTGGATTAAACGTGTCGAAACCGAGTGATACGTGTCTCCGGGTTAATAATTAGTGGATTATTATTATCATTGAGATCGTGGATTTAATTGGGTCCAAATGATATTAATTGTGAAAAAGTGAAACCGGGTTCGGATATAGCGGGTTCGGAACTTACCTAAAAAGGAAAGTGGATATATATGTGTTATAGCCTTATCCCCTTTCACTTCTCTTTTCCAAACCTAGAACGTGAGTGTGTGCGTGTGAATTTCTAGAGCTGCAAGGGGTCTTGGAAAGCTTCAATTGACAGCTGAAAGTTGATCATCAACCTTCAATTCTTGTGTTTTGGAGTTCAAGAGGTAAGGGTTTGATCTTGGTGGCTAAATCTTGAAATATGTATGTGTTATATGTGGGATTTGGTTTCTGTGGTATATGGGTTGAATATACATGAGTTTTGTGCGCCTTTTTGGTTGCTGAAGTTGAGATTTGGGGTTTGAGTCCCCTGGTTCAGCCATGGAAATTGCAGGTCAAGGTGCAGAGCACCGCTTGGTCGCGACGCGACCCTCAGGGGCTTAGCGGCGCGAGCCGCAGCCTGCAGGGGAAATTCTACTTGGTCCTTTTTGGGAATTTTGGGGTCGTTAAGGTGTTGGGTTCCTTCGGGATAATATCGGGTTGCGTTTATTTGAGTTTTGAGTCTCGGTTGGAATTTCGTAAAGGGATTTCGGGGATCGGTTATCCGTTCGGGGTTTGTTTCGGGTTTAATTCAATTGCGATAATTGTGTCCGAATTTGAGTTATTCGCCTATTGAGATTTGTATTGGTTTGTTGGATCAGTGGTGTACAGGTTCTAGCCGATCACCTGTCGAGCCGCAATAGAGTTTTGGATTTCCAGTTGATTTTGGGTTGTCGGTGAGTACTCGAGTTCTTTTCAAACCCACGTGCATTCTTTCAAGTCGTCTATGTGATTGTGATATATGTGTATGAGATAGT
This sequence comes from Centrapalus pauciflorus, assembly GCA_020465985.1. Classification (NCBI taxonomy): domain Eukaryota; kingdom Viridiplantae; phylum Streptophyta; class Magnoliopsida; order Asterales; family Asteraceae; genus Centrapalus; species Centrapalus pauciflorus. The sequence goes on from JAANYP010003133.1 coordinate 704,286, forward strand.
GTTGTAGCGTGCAGGTATGAATTTCTCTATCTTATACGTGTTATATGTGTTTGAGTTGCAGGTGTCCGCGACACGTGGTCGCGCAGGATGACTGTCCCTTACCAGTCACGAAGTATGAGACTGTATATATACCGCAGTGTTATTGCCAGGTCGCTCCTGCGCCTATTGAGTAGCTAACCGCTGTTGTGTGCGGCCTGTTAGCTGGGGAACGGCGTCCCCTTTTGAGCAGAGACATGTGTGTGCATCGAGTTGTGTTATGTGTTGAGATATTACTGTGTTGTGCATGCTATATGTGTTATGTTGGAGAGTCTAACCCTCGCGTACTCATGAGCTTCCCAGCTTATGTTTTCGAGTCTTCCGTGTCTCAGGCAGCCATATAGTGGGATCGCAGTCACAGCAGCAGCCGCCGAAGTAGTTCGGAGATCGTGGGTGCTTGTTGACTTTTGTTTTTTAGACTTTAGAATCTGTTATCTGTATCATCTACTTGACCAGTGTGGTGTTAGCTATCCGTAGTCAGTATATATCAGTTGTGTATATGTTGCCTCAGTCTGTGACATGATGTATGCGATGTTGTAATAAAGTTTTAATTAATAGTGGTTTTCAGGTAATCCTATGACATGTGCGCTATGAGATGCTTGCGTTGTGGCCACTTATGATTGTTTATTGACGTGGCATTTGTGTGAGAAATGTGGGCGTTACATATACTCATCCCATCTATCAGAATCTTCAACAGTTTAAAACTTTGTGTAAGGTCACCTACCTACGGATCCAATCTTGACGCGACACCGTCCAACGAGCGCGGAATCCTCATTAAGGGTTTAACGGATTGATCACACACATGAAACACGGAGACCAACACGATGATAAATGTAAACACGAACGTCCCAACACATGAGTCTCTCCAAGAGCACTCTGCTAATCGCACACAAGTTCGTAATCGCCTCACACACGAATCTTTGCAAAGATCTTTAATCAAAACTGATTAACCCTTAATTATAACCATTAATTTCAAACTTAACCTGGACAAGTTCGAGAAGGCCCAAGCCCACGAACTTGTCCACCATTAAGTTTGAATCTTGGCTTTGAACTTGTTAGGCACAAAAAGGCCTCAGTCAAACCTACTCTACATCTAAGGGGGAGATTTTTCAATCAAACCTGTTGATGCATTTGAAGGTATAATTTAATGCATGTTTATGCCTTATTGAAACATGAAATGTGATTTGCAATATCAGCCCAAAGCTGTTTACCATGTTGCATTTGTTGCAACAAAGGCAGTTTGTCCAAGCTGTTCTGTTTGCTGAACAGGCTGGACATAAACTGTCTACGCTGCTCTGTTCTGTTGAGCAGCTTGGACAGTTTACAAGTGTTCTATTCATTGTGAACAGAACCTGTTCTTTGTGAACAGGTTAAACACTTTATGGAATATGTTTCCAAGTCCTCATGTATTGTTTTTGGCTACAAGATCAGTTTACAAGTCGAAGACAATGTGGAAAACAGAACTGCACAGCCTGCCCACGTTGTTCTGCTACATGAAGACAAACGGATATCTGAAAAGGGTGACAGACCTTTTCTTATATCAAAATGGCATTAACAAAAGAAGAAAGATGCAAAGTTGACATTCCTCTTTTGGTAAAGTGTTATGCAACAGTGACAAAAAGGAGAAGACAAATATTCTGCCATGTGAAGACAAATATGCTTTATCAGAACGTGCAGAAAGGTGTCTTGTCTTTTTGGAAAGACTTTCCACTATCTCATCTGTCCAATGAAGAAGCTTCACTAAGATTCTCCTTTTGAGTATAAAAGGAAGCTTCTAAGGATTGTAAGAAATCAAGAGTGTGAAATCATAACGTGCATTGAAGTGTGTTATTCCATGCATGCAAGTCTGCTTACATAAAACAGTAGAGTGTGTCTAAGATGTATTTGCTTAAGTTGTCCATCTGAGTCTTGTAAAAACAGTGAGTGCATCTAACTGAGTGCAGTCATTGTATCTAGTCTGTGTGTGTCTTAGATTAGTTGAACAACTGTTGTATCTGTCATCTCAGCTTGAACCTTTCCGCATTCAAGCTTGTTTGTAACTAACACTTGTTAATAATATACACAAACATTGAGAAAAGATTGTTAAGTTTTTAAATAGCTGTATTCACCCCCCCCCCCCTCTACAGCTTAGAACTATACACTTGGCAAACCTTTTGGGACCTACAACTGGTATCAGAGCAGATAGAGTGTGTGTCAACTCTAGATCTCTTATTCTCCCTACTTTCCCATGGACAACAGTGCTGCAAATTCCTCATCCTACAATGACAATGGGTCAATGGCCAAACCCCCAAAGTTCAATCATCAGAACTTCTCTGGCTAGAAGTGCAGAATGATGCTCTATTTAGAGAATCTGGATGTACAACTACCAGAGATAGTAATGGAAGGTCCCTATGTGCCAACCTCTGTTACTACCATAACTCATGCTGTTGAAGGAGCTGCCCCTGAAATCAGAACCTTTGAGAAGGCCAAAGCTCAATGGTCTGATGAAGACAAAAGACTGGTTGCTCTGGATGCAAAAGCCATGAATAACCTGGTTATCTCTCTGCCTGATGATGTGTTCAAACAAGTTGAGAAGATGAAGACTGCAAAGGAGATGTGGGATACTTTGTGTACCGTCTATGATGGACCCACAATCACACTGGACAACAAGATTAACAATCTTGTTAGACAGTATGAACTCTTCTTTGCAAAACCAAAGGAGACACTCATAGAAACCTATATCAGGTTTACTACTCTTGTTAATGATCTCAAAGTTGTTGGGATCACAAAGGGCAGCCTAACTCTAGTGAACAAGTTCTTGGACATCTTGCCTGAAGAATGGAACTACTTTTCTACCATCTTGAGAAATTCAGGTACTATCAAAGGTATGGATCTTGTAAACTTATATGGATCCTTACTAAATGATGAACAGTCAAGGCAGCAGAAGAGAAATGCCTTGGAAATGTCCAAGAGAGGTGATGCCTTAGTGGCCAGCGTGAGACAACCTGTTGGGCAAGTATGTGATGTGTTCACACAACCTGATCAACAGGCTGATGATGAAAGAGAGGAAATGACTGATGAGGAAGACAGTGCAGATCTTGCTGAACTTGATGATGAGCAAATGATTGCAATGCTTGTCAAAAGGTTCAACAAGAAAAGGTTTGGAAGAAATATGCTGCAGGGGAACTCAAATGCTGTCAAAAAGTAGGCATTTGATAAATCTAAGGCTGAATGCTTCAAATATGGCAAAACTGGCCATATAGCTGCTGACTGTGTGTCAAAAGCTGTTGGACAGTCTTCCAAACCATACAAGACTAACAGGGACGATGGCTATAGGGTTAAGTACCTTATGGCCATGGCTAAGCTGAAAAAGTTGGAAAACTGAGTGGCTTCCAACAAGCAAAAGGGACTGATGGCAGAGACATGTGACTGGGAGGAGTCTGATTCATCCTCAGATGAAGAAGACAACAACTGTCTGATGGCCAACACTGACGTCCCATCAACTAGCAACTTCAAACAGGATTTGGCTAAAGCTGAAGCCTTCAGCAGCTTAGAGAACTGGAACCCTACAATGATGTACAAGGTATAAAATTTTATGGCTTACAATTCTGATGAAAAAGTAAAAATGTTTGACTATATGCTGGTTGATTTAAAAGCTGCTGTTGAGAAGCATAATGTTTTACTATCTGAAATCTCTAAGCTTAAAACTGATCTTGAAATAAAATCCAGTAAACTGGACAGTTTCCATAAGTTGGAAACTGAGCTTGATGAATTAAAACACACCAACTCTATTAGACTGGAAGAAAAGAGAGAAACAGATGTAAAACATGCAAAGCTTCAAAAGATAGTTGACTCTTGGTGCCAATCTGCACAAAAAGTCAGCCATTGCATCAGTCAGCAGATCCCTGCACAAATCCAAGCCTATCTTGGAGGAGATCTTGACAAAGCAGCTTCTATTGTTGAGATTAATAATCTGAAAGATGACTTATCCAATCTTGGTGAGCTTCCCAGTACTTGCGTCCAGAAAGTTAATGGAAAGCTGGTCTCAACAAACAGGTTTGTCAGGCCTCAAAATACTAACAGCTTGTGTGAAAAAGGTCCAATAGCTGATGATGGAATGTGTTCTCCATCAAATCAGCCTGCTAAGTGCTCTGCTGATTCACACAAGCAAAAGAAAGGAAACCATGCTCAAGCTACAGCAGTGGACACTAAACCTGTTGACAAAACAGGATCCGGGTCCAAAGCTGATGGTAAGAGACATGTTAATCCTTTTGATGCTTAACATTTTGAAAATAAGTTTTCAAAAGGTAAGCAGCCTGCTTTCAACAAGGGTAAGTCTCATGTTGAAAGCAAATCTGTTGTCGTTTCAAATAAGTTTTCAAATCATAGTGGAAAACTGGTTATAAATGAAAATAAGTCTTTCAAAACCAGAAACATTGATTATGTTGATAGGCAGCATCAATCACATCTCAGTAAGGGTAAAGGCAAAGCCATTATTCAGCCTGAGAAATCTGGGAATAAGTTTCCCAAACCTGTGGAAGGTCAAAAACCAATCAAGCTTCCTGTTTTTCACATCTGTCCTCCTAAAAAGAGGAAAGAAGAAACAGGCAAAGCTGTTGCTATTGTGCCTTCCACCCAAGCTATTGATTCATCGAAAAATAGTAATAAGTTTGCTAAACCTGCTGATAAAATCAACAGAAATAATTCAGAATGTGTTTCTGAAAGCTCTTCTTCCAAAAAGGCTAAAAAGAGAAATTGCTATAAATGTGGGAAAAAGACACACACAGCCAAAGACTGTCCTGAAACTGAGGACATGAGGCCTGTTGACCCTGCTAGTTCCATCATTGCTAAAACAAGCAGTGTTGGAAGTAACTTAGTCAATGAGAGTAGTATCCAAAACTGATACCATTCAAATAGGAAATATAAGTGTGGATATTACTAGCCCATCAACAAATGTTGATGAAGTAGGAGAACTCATCACAATGATGAGTTCCCCTAAAAGTAACTAATGTTTTCCTATGACACTCTGCAGGACAAACAACCATCCCAGGTTTGGTATTTGGACAGTGGCTGCTCAGGACACATGACAGGTTGCAAGGACCTGCTGAGTGATCTCAGGCCTGAAAAAGGGCCAAAAGTCACCTTTGGTGACAACGTAAAGGGATCCATTGAGGGATATGGAACTCTTTAAGCTGGTGTTGCAGTCTTCAAAAGAGTAGCCTATGTGGTTGGGCTAAAACATAATCTTGTTAGAATAAGTCAAGTGTGTGATGCTGGCTACAAGGTTAACTTTGATGAGCACCTGGGTTACATATTAGATTCCCAAGGCAAAGTTGTGTTGTGTGCTCAACGAAAGATAGGTGTATATGTTGTGGACATGAAATCTGCTGATCCCACAACTGAAAACTGCTTTCTCACAAAAACCAATGCAGACCTGAACTGGTTATGGCACAAACGGCTGTCACACCTGAACTTCAAGAATATCAACAAACTCTGTAAGAAAGAGTTGGTAACAGGTTTGCCTTCTATGACCTTTGTTAAGGATAAACTCTGCACAGCTTGTGAGAAAGGCAAGCAGAGAAAATCATCTTTTAAATCCAAGCATAATTTTTCTATTGATACTCCTCTCTTCTTAATCCACATGGACTTGTTTGGACCAGTCAGTGTCCCAAGTCTAGGAGGAAGAAGATATACTCTAGTAATGGTTGATGAGTTCTCCAGGTTTACATGGGTGATCTTTCTGAAGAGCAAAGGAGAGGCTGCTAGAGAAATCATTGGATTAATCAAAAAGATGAAATTGCTGAACTCTACTCAAGTAATGCACCTTAGAGGTGATCATGGTACTCAATTCAAAAACAGTACTCTTGAGGACTTCTGTGAGGAAAGAGGGATCACACAGAACTTTTCAGTAGTAAGAACTCCACAACAAAATGGAGTTGCTGAAAGGAGAAACAGAACCCTCATTGAAGCTGCTAGAACCATGCCGTGTGCATCTGGTTTACCTTTATCATTCTGGGCTGAAGCTGTCAACACTGCTTGCTTCACCCAAAACAGATCCTTAGTGGTGAAAAGGTTCAACAAGACTCCCTATGAGCTGCTCAAAGGGAGGAGGCCAAACATTAGCTACTTCCATGTGTTTGGATGTCCCTGCTTCATTCTTAATCGAAGGGACCAACTGGAAAAGTTTGAACCTAAAGCTGATGAAGGTGTGTTTGTTGGATACTCTGCTATCTCCAAAGCCTACAGAGTGTACAACAACAAGAGAAAGATGATAGATGAATCTATCATTGTCACCTTTGAAGAGTCTAGGAATGCCTCCACCAAAGCTGTTCCTGAATCAGTTTCAGGAGAATTCAGCTTTGATGATCTCATGCATTCAAACAGTGAAGAGGACTCAAAAGCTTCCACTACATCCAGAGTGGAACATGCTAACCATGATGGACATGATGATGATTATGTTGATACACTCTGTGTGAATAAGTGTACTGACTTAATTACAACTTCATGTCCTGAACCAATCAATGCTGATTTTTCTGGATCCTCTGCTGATGTGTTCAACAATGGAGAGTCATGTTCAACAAGTGAACAAGCTCAAGATATCAGTGTGTCTGAAAATCTTGAGAGCTGTTCAACAGGACCTGTTGAAGATGCAAACAACTCAGGAGAATCCTCATTGAAGAATAATCCTAAGTGGATCAGGTGTCACCCCAATGATCAAACAATTGGTGACATCAACAAAGGGGTCAAAACAAGATGGGACAACTTAAAGAACTTTTGTATGTTCTCTAGCTTTGTGTCCCTAATGGAGCCAAAGAAAGTGGATGAAGCACTTAAAGATTCCAATTGGATCACTGCCATGCAAGAGGAACTCAATCAGTTTGAAAGAAACAAGTACGGAAGCTGGCCCCTGCTCCTAAAGGTAAAACTATAATTGGCACCGAATGGGTTTACAGGAACAAGATGGATGAGCAAGGTCATGTCATTAGAAATAAGGCAAGACTAGTTGCTCAAGGCTACAGATAGGAGGAAGGCATTGACTACGATGAAACATTTGCTCCTATGGCCAGGCTAGAGGCAATTCGTTTGTTTCTAGCCTACGCTGATCATAAGAGGATGAAGGTATGTCAATGGATGTGAAGAGTGCATTATTGAATGGGAAGCTGCAAGAGGAAGTTTATGTCAAGCAGCCTCCAGGTTTTGAAAATGAACATCATCCAGGTTTTGTCTATAAGTTGGACAAAGCCTTCTATGGTCTAAAACAAGCCCCTAGAGCCTGGTATGACACTCTAACTGATTTTCTTATGAGAAATGGGTATTCCAGAGGTAAAGTGGATACCACACTATTCATAAAGAAGGTGAAGTCTGGTATTATGCTTGTTCAAATCTACGTGGATGACATAATATTTGGCTCTACAAATGAGCAGTTATGCAAGAATTTTTCATTACTCGTGAAATCCAAATATGAAATGAGTATGATGGGAGAACTTACTTTCTTTTTAGGATTATAGGTTAAACAAACCTCAAATAGAATTTTCATAAATCAAAGAAAGTATACTTTAGATCTATTGAAAAAGTTTAAATTTGATCAAAGTTCTCCTATTAAAACCTGAATGGCAACCAATGTAAATTTGGATGCAGATGCCAGTGGCAAAACTGTTTCAGTAACTGCTTACAGAGGCATGATTGGAAGCTTGCTGTATTTAACTGCTAGTAGACCTGATATTATGTTTGCTACTAGTCTATGTGCTAGGTTCCAAGCTGATCCAAAAGAATCACATCTAGCTGTTGTGAAAAGAATCTTCAGATACCTTAAGGGTACACCAGGTTTGGGTCTTTGGTATCCCAAAGACTCAAGCCTTGAGCTAACAGTTTATTCAGATTCTGATTTTGCAGGGTGCAGGCTAGACAGGAAAAGCACAACAGGTGGATGTCAACTCCTTGGTGGTAAGTTGATAAGTTGGTGTAGCAAGAAGCAGAATTCAGTTTCTACTTCTACTGCTAAAGCTGAGTACATTGCTGTTGGAAGCTGCTGTGGGCAGCATCTGTGGATGCAGCATCAGCTTGAAGACTATGGACTTGTATATAAGAAAACTCCTATTCTGTGTGATAATACAAGTGCCATAGCTATCTCTAACAATCCAGTGTTTCACTCCAGAACAAAGAATATAGAGGTCAGACATCACTTCATTAGGGATCACATTCAGAAAGGTAATGTGGAGGTAAGTTTTATTTTCACAGATGCACAGCTTGTAGACATTTTCACCAAACCTCTTGATGAAAACAGATTTAACTATCTGGTAAGCAAGCTAGGCATGTTAAACAAAAGTGACTAAGTGTCCAAAATGTTCTAAGACATTATATGTCTCACACTGCTCAAGTTTTGCAGAACAACTTAGACAGAACAGGCTATGCATGTTCTATACTTAGCCGTTTTCTGCAAAACTTGAACAGCTTGAGCGTATAATAGGATTGACAATAACAGTTTACATGTCAAGCCTGATCTGATGATCAAACCTCCACCCTGCTCTCTCTTTCAATCTGTCATACAAGATATTGTCTTGTAACCTGATCAGCTATTGAACACAACCTGTTGTTACATAGCTAAACAGGTTGAAGGAACAGCCTGAAGAGTGAACAGTTTGTGATGACCCTGCTCATCACATTTGACCATCAGCTTAGACCATCAGTTTTAATTACCTTTCTTCACAATTAAGTTACTTAATTTTTGTTTTTATTTAACTTAATTACTGCGGATAATGTGTGTTTACGTGTGTTAGTGAATAAAAAGGGCTCAAGTAGTCTGACAAACGGTCTGACATGGACAACCGTTCCGTTTTCCGTTAACGACCATTTCAAATCAACCGCCCAAATGTTTCTCTCTCATACCCACTCACATTCAAATCCGATAAATACCCCCTACTGTTTCATCTTCGTCTTCCTCACTACTTCCATAACTTCCTAAGAACCCTAAAACTTTGACTAAGTGTCTTGTGCTTCTACCACTCTCACTACTTCCCAAATGGCTCACCGTAACAACCCCTTTCTACCAGTGTTTGTTGGTGCTGATGTTCAAAAACATGCATCAGTCACCATAATGCTAACCCTGAAACCTACCAACTACCTTGTAAACCTAACCATCCCCAAAAACTATGTAGGGAAAGGCTACGATGAAATGGTGGAGTTTCTGAAAGTTCATCCTTTGAACTATGCCATGATTGCCTCTCCTGGTGTCTTGTACCAGGAAATGGTATATGAGTTCTGGTACACCTGTGCCTACAACCCAGATACCAAAGTCATCAAGGGCACCATACTCAATGGGACTCAGACCATTGCAATCACCACTCGTCTGATCAGGGAAGCTCTTCGTCTCCCTGTGGCTGAAACATATGATCAGCCTCAGGCCGAAGATGAACAGATGAAGAATCTGCTACACTTCTGTGGTGTAGCAGAACCAAAAGTTGGAGCTACACTGTTCAGGAAGGATTTGTCTCCTACCTACAGTTTTCTGTTTGCCTCAGTGGTCATGTGCTTCAGCAGTAAGGTTGGTTCCTTTGACCAACTAAGCCGTGATGAGATTCCTATATTCCTACAGCTTGTGGATGGGACTACATGGCCAGATGGATTTTCATGAATTTGAGGAATCTGGTGCAGCAGGAGACACGTCCAGCTGCTGTTCGTTATCCTAGATTTCCGAGCCTCATTTTCAAGCACGTTTGTGGTGAGCATCTGTATAACTCCCAGCCTTTACTTTGTACTGCTGTTTTTCCTGTTATAGGAAATAGAGTTTTCTACACTCCGGTTCTCCCAAATGAGTCTCCTCTATCTACTCTAATGAGGAGGCTGCTAGGATTGGTAGAAGGACCCTCTGCTGTGAGGGTGGATCCAGAAGCTGCTCCCCAAGGAAAATCCAAAGCAAGTTTGTTAAAAGGACCCTGGAAAAGACTGAAGCTGGGCCTGTCCACAAGAAGGCCAAAACAGCTAAGTCTAAGTCTGCACCCTTAGTCTCTGTGGCTGAGGGGGAGCAGGATTCTCACCCTGGTTCATTTGTTGAACCTGAAGCCTCTGTGGCTAGTGCCTCTGTGGCACCTGAGACTATGGAAAAGGCCAACCTGTTTCTGACCCAGTCTCCAAACCTGTCCAATCTGATCCTCTCACCTCTCCACAATCACCCACCTCATCTCTCAGATCATATCAAAGAAAATCCCTTGCCAAAAAGAAACCAACAGCCAAAACAGCCCAAACCAGCCCCTTTGTTCCCTCTCAACAAGGTTTAGTTGAAAAAGAAGCACACCCTGCTGCCTCTCCTATTTTGGGAGAAGGTTCAGCACAATTGGAGCCTGCTTCACTCCAACCTGTGTCTACCCCGAGTCAGCCTAGACCCTCTGGTTCCTCCCAACAGGAGCCAATTGTATATAAGGAGACAGCCACATCAACTATTCCAGCCTCCCAACAGGCTGAGAATATTGAAAGACAGGAGTTCTCTCCACTCGATACTGAGTCCACACAATCCCCACCTCATACTTCTTTACACCCTGAGTCTGCACGAGGTGCCCACACTGCTGGTTTAGACCAACCAGTAGCTCAGCCTCAAATTTCTGTTCCTCATGATGCAACTGTTCTACACCAAACAACTGCTGAAGGACCAACTACCCAAGCTGATGACCACAGGGAACAGAACATCCCTTTGGTGAGGCTGCTCCTACTATGCAAACTCCATCAGCAGGTTTCACCAATGTTGATGTTGAAATGCACATCCCATCTCCCAATGATGAGGTACCTTTAAACCAAGGTGCTGTAGAGGGAATCACCACTGGCCTTAATGTAGGTTCTGCAACACAAGCAGCATCTGAAAGGCTACCAACATTTACCCCCTCTCCTGATGATGCAGCTACAGCCACTGCTGAAGGACCTATCGACCCCTCCAAGCTGGGCCATATTACTTTTTCCCAGGCTATGGAGCTTCTCTCAAAAGTACCTTCTCCCTCTCCATCACATCCCCATACACCAGCCTCATCCTCATCATCACCATCTACTCAATCCAAACAGTCTACCCATACACCTCCATCCCCTAAAGATCTACCTTTGAAGGATCAGCTTTCCTTGCTGACCAATAAAGTTGGCTCTTTAGAAACATCAATGTCTTCTCTACCCTCTCTCATTTCAGACTCTGTGTCTGAACAACTTAAAGGATTCTTTGATGTGTTCAAGAATTGCTTCCCCTCCACTCCTCAAACTAACAACTCTTCACAGTTGCTTGCACTCACTGCACAGCTGCAAAGTGTCTCCACTTCCCTCTCCTCAATTCTTTCACACCAACAGGACTCTGTGTCCTCTATGACAGACATCTCTCAACAGCTGTCCACTGTCCTCACTACTTGCAATACTACACTTCCTACCACCTTGGCCAGCCTCAACACTCTAATAGTGTCTCTATCAAATACTGTGTCAGCAAACCTTGCTGATGTGCAGGACTCTCTTGAGTTACATCTTGCACAGCTTCAAAGTCTGCTATTCACAGCTTCTGATATAGAAAATATTCTTAAGCTGACCTCCAATTGCCGATTCCCAATCATCCTCTCTTCAAACCTGTCTTTCCTAACTTGCAGAGCTGAAGGATAACCTGGCTTTCTTAGTGCATAGCCTGGTTGGTCCCAAACCTGCTGCCAAAACTGCTGCAAAGCCTGCTGAATTTGTTTCTTCAGGCAGACCAGTTGTTGAAGGTGCTGGTCCATCTCCTTCAAAGGGGGAGAAGTTGTCTGCCTCTAAGACTATGTCTAAGGGGGAGAAAACTTCTTCTCCTAAGGAGAAAACAACATCTACTGGTCAAACAGCAGGTGCATCTGGAACAGGTACTGGTCCAGCTGACGGTGCCTCTCATCAACCTGAAGCTGCTCAGCCTACTCAGGCTGAATCTCCAAACCCTGCACAGTCTAAGGGGGAGGAATTCATTCCTGAGGACAGGCCAAGCAGCAGAAAGAGGCATCTCATTTTGGAGGAAGAAGAAGAAGAAGAGGAAGACATTCCTGAAGCTATTACTACTACAACAGCTAAAGGAAAAGAAAAAGCATTGGTTGATCTCGACTGCCAGAAAGCAGCAGAGCTAAAATTAGACAAAGCCAGGGCTAAAGAAATGGGCGTTCCAATTGAAAAATAATATGAGCTCAGAGATGAACAGCTCAAAGCCCTGGAAATACTGAGAAAAGAAGAAGCATCTTCCAAAGCTGCCGTATCTCTTGCATTCAAGTAGGCAAGCAAAACCAAAATGCCTTCTTTGGATGTACAGAGAAAACTGCTTGAAGCTGCTAGAGAATCAGCTGGTGAGAAGGAAAGTGTACAGGAAAAGGGTGCTCTGGTCTTCGTGACCAAACCAAAGCAAGCATCCTCGTCAAGGGCCCGGTTCCACTTTGACAACTTGGCAAGGAAGAAGTTCCATGATGTTGCTGATAGAAGACTTGCCAAGGAATCGATTGTCAAAGCTATCCCTATATCAAGAAAAGGCAAACAGTGGAAGCTGCAAATAACCAGAATGGGTGCTACAGGCCCTGAACTGGAATCCTATGACTACACTGATGTTGCACAGATGGGGTACAGGGAATGGGTTGAGCTGGCAGTTGCCCTGAGCCAGTCTAAGACTGAAACGGCTAAGACTATCAGGGCATATGTTAATAAGCTGATGGAGAGAGTGAAAGATCTTGGCCTGATCTCAAAAGAAGTAACTGAGGGTGTCTCTGTGACTTACCCCAAGATAAAGGCCAGGAGGACAACAAAAGATTCTAAGCTGGAGGAACTCCTCATCTTGATTGAACAAGGTGATTATGCTGTTGAAATCAAAGGAGTTGACTACAGCCTGCCCAGTGGACTAGAGTTTGAAGAGGGCAAAATAATTGAAGAACTTGAGTTGGGGGCATTTTTTGTAGATCCCCTAACATAGAAGAAGTGCTTTCAGAGAGCATCAGATCTATACAAGGTGGATCTGAGACAGCTTGCAGCCTTCAGACTTGCAACTTCATTCAGGCAATCCAGCAAGTGGAGAGCACCCATCTGGGACCAGCTCAGAGGCTTTTATGAAAGAGGTGAACTTCAAGATCCCAAATTTATGATTCTCAGAGTTGAAATTCATGATCTGGAGGAAACAATGGATGAACTTGAAAAGATGTTTGAAGGAGGACTGCCATCACTGTAGTGAAGTCCACCTACTATATGAGTAGGTGAAGAACGGAAGCTATCCATCTGTTGGACACGCTTGCCATTATCTGCTCCAAACATCAACAGTCCTAATTGTTAAACTCTTTTGTACATTAGTTGTACGTTGTTACATCTGTTGTAACTTTTCTTACTTACATTAGTTGTAATATACATTAGTACATTAGTTGTACTTCTGGAAAAAACATGTGTTGTGTATGTAACCAAAATCAGTAAATATAAACTGATCTTTTACTTTACTTAAGTGTTGTAATTTCATCCCAGCAAAATGTATTGTAAAATGTATAGTGATTATTGATTAAATCAGCTCAGACTGATTATTGCAAATAGGGGGAGATTGTTAGGCACAAAAAGGCCTCAGTCAAACCTGCTCTGCATCTAAGGGGGAGATTTTTCAATCAAACCTGTTGATGCACTTGAAGGTATAATTTAATGCCTGTTTATGCCTTATTGAAACCTGAAATGTGATTTGCAATATCAGCCCAAAGCTTTTTACCATGTTGTATTCGTTGCAACAAAGGCAGTTTGTCTAACCTGTTCTGTCTGCTGAACAGGCTGGACATAAACTATCTACGCTGCTCTGTTCTGTTGAGCAGCTTGGACAGTTTACAAGTGTTCTGTTCTTTGTGAACAGAACCTGTTCTTTGTGAACATGTTAAACACTTTATGAAATATGTTTCCAAGTCCTCATGTATTTTTTTTTGCTACAAGATCAGTTTACAAGTCGAAGACAAAGTGGAAAACAAAACTGCACAGCCTGCCCACGCTGTTTTGTTACATGAAGACAAACGGATATCTGAAAGGGTGACAGACCTTTTCTTATATCAAAATGGCATTAACAAAATAAGAAAAATGCAAAGTTGAAATTCCTCTTTTGGTTAAATCCTTATGCAACAGTGACAAAAAGGAAAAGACAAAGATTCTGCCATGTGATGACAAATATGCTTTATCAGAACGTGCAGAAAGGTGTCTTGTCTTTTTGAAAAGACTTTCCACTATCTCATCTGTCCAATGAAGAAGCTTCACTGAGATTCTCCTTTTGAGTATAAAAGGAAGCTTCTAAGGATTGTGAGAAATCAAGAGTGTGAAATCGGAACGTGCATTGAAGTGTGTTATTCCATGCATGCAAGTCTGCTTATATAAAATAGTAGAGTGTGTCTAAGCTATTTTTGCTTAAGCTGTCCATCTGACTCTTGTAAAAACAGTGAGTGCGTCTAAGTGAGTGTAGTCATTGTATCTAGTCTGAGTGTGTCTTAGATTAGTTGAACAACTGTTGTATCTGTCATCTCAGCTTGAACCTTTCCGCATTCAAGCTTATTTGTAATTAACACTTGTTAGTAATATACACAAACATTGAGAAAAGATTGTTAAGTTTTTAAATAGCTATATTCACCCCCCCCCCCCCTCTACATCTTAGAACTATACACTTGGTAAACCTTTTGGGACCTACAAAACTTATTCTAGAACTTGTCTTTGAACTTTTTCTAGAACTTATGTTTGAACTTATCTTTGAACTTAAGTAATACATCAATCACAAACAAGTTCAAACATATATACAATCAATATCAAACATATATCAAACATATTAATTAACGTGCAATTACGAAGACTTGAACTATTATAAAAGATTATCTACACTTAGACTGCTATCGTCACACAGGATGCACTAACAAAGTCTCCCTTGGCGATAGCTTCTAACTAGATATTCACTTTGTCTAAGTATTAGGCCAATTCAAAATACTACCAACATACAAACCCTTCTCTATACAAACCTTGACTACCTTTTGATACTTCCTGCCTTCCGATCTCCAACCTTCATGGAAATAGATAGGTTGGTCATGAAGTTTCTGCAGGTCGCTCTGAGATAGGTTTTCAAGATGTAGAGGGTCATATACTTTCAAAATCACTTTGTCCTCATGGTCCTCCGTTACTGCATCAGCTGTTTCGTTGTCGACAAACCACCACTTCATGTTTGCAAGAACGTCCTGTGGCATAGTCTTTAACGGAACCTTCTTTAAGCATCAGACTGGTTTGTAAACCATCTTAGCCCATGATTTCCCAATATGAGGATCTATTCTTGTCTCGTCTTCTACTCTCTAACCCGATCTTGGCTTCAGCCTTTCAAACCTTCGAGATCTACCCTCCTTTCTTATAAGTTTAGCAACAACTTCAGCATAAGGGTCATCTCCTAGGTTGATCAGATTCATCCATGCCAGCTCTTTCACCTCGCATTTTGGCAGCGTATTAAAGACTTTCAACGTTCTTTTCATATACTGTAACCCATCTCGTCTCTTTAGAACAAAAAGTTGTTGCTCTCTATCAAAAAACCAGCTAAGAATCCCTCCAGACAACTATCCTGGACTAGGCAATCTCATCTTCTTCTTCACAGCTAACTCAGTCCTTTTCTCTTCCTTTTTAAACCACAGCTTTCTTTTCTCTTCATTTGTGAGTTCCCTTTCAGGCTCCTCACTTTCTGATTCAACAATAAGGGCATCCTTAAACGCATCAATGTCTGTGATAGGATTTTGTTGAATGATGATCTCATTGGCCTCATCTTCTTCATCAACCAAGACTTCGTCATCAGATTTCCAATCTGCAACTTCTTCTGGAACGAACTCGCCTTCTTCAAGGTCTTCAATTTCATCCTCAAAATCAAACATCACTTCTTCATCTTCAATATCGGCTAAGGCTCCGATTATCTCCTGATCAACTAGCTCCGTTGCCTCTGGAGCCTTAACTTTTTCTCGAGATTCACCTCCTCCCATACTTGAAGAACCAGGCTCCCCTGAACTACTGCTTACTGAGCAATGTTTTGATAAAGATCTGCTAGCTCACTTTCTTTCTGTGCGCCTGGATCATCGCCTTCTTCATCATCTCTTCTGACTCTCCTCAATTCATCACCCTTGCAGCTGCTCTCCCCCTGAGCTTGGAGATCTTTCATTATCTGCTCAATTAGGGTCTGCATAGTCAGAATTTGTGCTTGTTGAGTCCTCAGCTCTGCTTGTTGATCTGCCACAATTGTCTGTAACTTGGCATTGTCTTGATCCAAACGCGCATTATGTTGTTGCAACTCTTTAACGACTGTTGAAAGCTGGTACATTCGGACTGTTTGGAAGTCCACTTTTCCCTTTAACTCTGCAAACCACTAGTTTTCGATGAATGAAGTCGAGGTGGATGTAGATGGAGCTGCGGTTGATGTGGATGGAGTGGCAGGTGACACAGATGGGAAAGCAGAAGTGGATGAAGCTCCCTGCATGAATTTATGTCTCTTTGCTCTATGCCTAGGAGCAAGTGGAGTTTCTTCTTCTAAATCAAAATCTGAATCTTCGGCCTCTTCATCACGAATTGCTGGCCTTGTCATTTTGCTTCTGCTAACAACTACTCTAGATCCATATCTGCCGATTGTGACAGCCGGATCATCAGCCTCTGTCCCCTCAGAACTAGATTCGGATTCAGACTCGGAGGCGGTCTCGACGTGACCCTCAGCCTCCGTCTGTTCCCTAGCATCTTCTTTTTCAGCATGAACCTCTGTGTCTACAAACTCGGCATCAGAAGGTTGATATTCATCTATCTCTTTGAATATATCATGCACATCAGCTGGAGGTTCAAAAATGTCCTGAACCAGTTGTTCAGCTATATCTTGCTCCGCAGCTGTTCCTTGCGCCCAAATTTCCACCAACGTTTGCTCCCTTAGTCAAATTGTGGAGCCAAACTTGATGGCCTAGTAGCTTCAGTTGATGGCCCAGCAGCTTTAGTGGCTGGTTGGGAGCGAGGAATGGTTCTTGCAGCCGGAGTTCTTCTTGCCGGTGCTCTTCGCTGTTGCTGTTGCTGCTGCTGTTGTTGCGGTGGGGCATCACCAATCCAATATTCTCCTTCCGAAGCAACAAAATCTGGATCTATCACTGCTCCAAACAACGGTGCCACCTGAGGCCTGACCTGCTCAGCGCTTCTAGCATTATGGGTCTGGCAGTCAACAAAAATGCGCTTGTCAATCAAAGCAACACCACTTTGGTCGGGTAGAGGTGGCAGATTCGGCAAAAAATGGCGGATAATCATCATGACAAATCGGGGATACATCAAGAATCGTTCCCTGGCCGGCGGTGATCTGATGGACGAACTCTCCAAAAAACATTTCAGAAAAGCTAAACCTCTTGTTATAAACCAAAGCAATCAACGCAGACTGCAATTTGGACACCATTGTGTCAAAACCTGCTTTCTTCGGCGCGAAGCATACCATTATAACATGAATGAGATACCACCATTGCCCTATTAATCCACTTTTTACATATGATGCCTTCGTTATGTCTTGCGCATAACCCATTCCCAAAAAGGCCACTTGCCTAATATGCATCAGAAAGTCTATCGGGCCTGCTTCCTGATCTTCGGTGCACAACTGCAAAATTTGTCTCAACATATTTGTTGAAAACACAATAGGTTGACCGCCTACTCTTGTACGAAGCACAGTAGGGGTAAACAAGCAATCCACCTGAAGGTGCTCCCAAAATTGCCGCATATATGTCAGAGTTATTTGCAAATTATGCGTGAGTGCATATGCTACTCTGGATTGCGTCAGGAATTCTATCATCTGACGATAGGGCTGGGCCTCTGGAAATTGTAGATCCACAGCCATGACCATATTATGTTTGTTATAAAAAGCACGGTCTCCCATATCTGCACACAAAATCAACAAACTAAAATTAGAAATTAAATTTGTTAAATTTAAATTTGCATAACTTCGAACTTGATTAAGTTCGAAGACCAACACATTCGAATTTGGACAAATTCGAGATTATTAAGAAGCTTTCGAACTTAATTTAATTCGAGACATCCATTCGAACTTGACTGACTCTAAACTTATAGATATTTCAACAAGTTCGAACTTTCTGACAAGTTCGAACCTGAAGAACAAATTCGAAGTCGGTCACTTTCAGCTTAAAACCATGATTTTAACCCCATTTGACTTAATTAACTATGTAATCTAGTCCTATTAGGTTCTAATCTCAGTTATGTATCATTTATTTTAAGTTTTATCTTTTAAAACTTGTGATTTTAATTCACCTAGTTTTAAATGGTATAAAACTTAAAAATCCTCGATTTTAAGCATAAAAACACCCCAATCTTACACTTACTTAGATATTGGTGGTTTAATATCCCTAAGTATGTGAAAAGGTTTGAGAAACAGTGAGAAACTTTGAGGAATAGGGAAGAAATTCGAAATGCGGTAAATTCGAGAGTAAGTTCAAGATCGTCGCAGACAAGTTCGAGAAGGTAAATTCGAGGGTAGGTGTCTTAACTGATGTACTGTTGACCTATTTATATCAACTACCTTCGAACTTAGCTTAAGTTCGAACTTCCAGCAAGTTCGAAGGTAACTTCGAATTTGTCTGGATTTCGAACTTATGCGAAAATTTTGAAAAATTCTTGAATAACATTCAACTTTTTCATGTAACGGAAATTTTCCCAACTTTGCAAAAAACATTCACACTAAGCACCAGATTTTCACGCAATAGTTGTTTCTTCAAACAAAAATGCATCCTAGTAACTTTGACCTTTATCCTACTTAAGGTAAAATAAAATAAAATAAATTGAAATAAAATAAAATAAAATAAAATGAAATATAATAAAAATAAAATTAAAACTACTCAAAAGTACTTAAAAATTACGACTTATACTAACTAGAAAATTTTTGAGAGAAAGTCAAAGAAGGTTCAATCAGATAGCGGTTTCAAACGCACTTTCAGTATTTCATTTTCACACTTAGGAATTTTTTATTCCTTTGGTTGTTTGTCGTGATATACATTCCAAGTCGATTGTCGGTATTATTTTCCCTTTAAACATTACTTTGGAAATTCCCTTGGCCTTTTTATTTATCAAGAAACTACCTTACGTGTCCCATACTTAGATATACTTCTATGATCAAGGCAGACACACAATGATTATAACTTTTCGGTATAGCAAATTTCCTTTAAAAGGCGAACGTCGGACACAGTTCTGTATTTACATACAACAGAGTGTCTTAGTTTGTCTTAGAGTTCACTTTAAGTTAGCGGTGACAGGTCCGTACTCACGTTCAACAAAGCGACTTATCTTGTTAACTTGGGTCAAAACAGAGGTGACAGGTCTGTACTTACGTACAACAAAGCGACTTGTTTTGACTCCCTCTCTTTAAGATGTATTTTGATGTTGCTATACATCCCCCAGAAAATTTGCATACCTCATTTATAATCATTGTATATATGTCTCTAACATAGAAATTAAGACCATTCGGTCATACATCTAAGTTAGTTATGTTAGGCAGAAAAAGGCCTCAGTCAAACCTGTTCTGCATCTGAGGGGGAGATTATTAATCAAACCTCTTTATGCCTTTGAAGGTTGAATTTAAGGCCTGTTATATGCCTTATTGAAACCTGAAAATGATTTGCAATATCAGCCTAAAGCTGTTCTATGAGTTGCATGTGTTGCAACAAAGGCAGTTTTGCTCAAGCTGTTCAGTCTGCTGAACATCCTGAACATAAACTGTCAACGCTGCTCTACACTGGTGAGCAGCTTGGGCAGTTTACAAGTGTTCTGTTCTTTGTGAACAGAACCTGTTCTTTGTGAACAAGCTAAACACTTTATGGAATGCGTTTCCAAGTCCTCATGTATTGTTTTTGACTGCAAGATCAGTTTACAAAGTCGAAGACAAAGTGGAAATCAGAACTGCTCAGCCTGCCCAAGCTGTTCTGCTACATGAAGACAAAAGGGTATTTGAAAAAGGGTAACAGACCTTTTTCTTATATCAAAATAGGCCTTTACAAGGAAGAAAAATAGAAAGTTGACATTCCTTATTTGGTTAAAGGCAATGCAACAGTAGACAAAGTGAAAAGACAAAAGTTCTGCTCATGTGAAGACAAGTCTGCTTTTAAGAAAAGTGCAGAAAAGGTTATGTTGTCTTTTCAACAAGACTTCTCCTTTTTCATTCCGTCCAATGAAGAAGCTTCACTTAGATCCTCTGAGTGAGTATAAAAAGAAACTTCCAAGGATTGAAAGATTAAGCCAAAAAGCTAAGTGCTGAAAACAAGAGTGAACGTGCATTCAAAGTGTGTCTTTCATGCATGCAAGTCTGCTTGAATAAAACAGTGCTCAGTGTCTAAGCTGTTCTTGTTCAAGCTGTTCCTCAGAGTCTTGTAAACACAGTGAGTGATTCTTAGTGAGTGTATTCATTGTAATTAGTTTAAGTCAGTCTTAGACTAGTTAAACATACTGTTGTATCTGTCATCTCAGCTTGAACCTTTCCGCATTCAAGCTTGTTTGTAATTAACATTTGTTAATAATACATACAAACATTGAGAAATTGTGTGTAGTTTTTAAAGAGCTGTACCAACACATCAAACAAGAAATTGTACATCACTTAGAATTTATGGTGCATTATATGTGAAAGCTTAACACTTAGAGTTTGTTTAGACTGTGCTAATTTTCGTCACTTTGAACCTATGACTCTAAGACTTAACTCATTTTTCGATATTCTCTTTTTTTTTTTAATTTTTATGATTTTCTCTCTTTTTTTTATTTTCATTTTTAAGATAAGCTAATAAATTAACCTACTAACTTACTACAAAAGCAAAGAAAATCTACTAAACCACTAGCTTATTCTAAAATTAAAGAAAATCTACTGAGGTCAAGTTACTCTGGATTACGCATACCATTTAGTTGAACTAACAACTCAAAGCGTGACTTATCAAAAGCTTTAGTGAATAAATCTGCATTATTATCTTCCGTTGCCACTTTTACCAGTTTTATTAAATTCTTTTCAGCACAATCACGTATGAAATGATGTCTTATGTCTATGTGCTTTGTTTTACTGTGTTTAACTGGATTATTAGTTATAGCAATTGTAGACAGATTATCTATCCTAATAGGAGTATGAGTGTAAGTCAAACCGTAATCCCGCAATTGTTGTTGTATCCACAAAACCTGTGAACAACAGCTACCAACAGCTACATATTCGGCCTCGCACGTTGATACGACTATCGAAGTTTGTTTCTTGCATTGCCAGGATACGAGCCTCCATCCAAGGAACTGACAACCTCCAGTTGTTGATTTCCGGTTCAAGCTACATCCACCATAATCAGAATCCGTATATGCCTCCAATTCTAGATCTCCATCAGCATGATACCAAAGTCCCAGCTTCGGTTTCGACTTCAGGTATCTCAGAATTCGCTTCACGACATATGAATCTCCTTTGAATTTGATTGAAACCTAGCATATACACACAGCAAACATAATGTCAGGTCTAGAAGCAGTTAAATACATGAGTGACCCGATCATGACCCGATATAGAGTCGGATCACCATCAGTATCACTTTCTGTACCCGATCCGAGATTGTGATTCACTTGAATCGGAGTACTAAAGTCAGCGGTCAGCTTTGTTCCTTCGATCCCGAAGCACTCCAGAATATCATAGACATATTTCGTTTGATGGATAAACATGCCATCTTTCCTTTGTTCAACTTGCAAACACAGGATGAAGTTTAACTCTCCCATAGCACTCATCTCAAACTTTGACTTCATGACCTTTTCGAAGTCTTTGCACATCTGTTCGTTTGACGACCCGAAAATAATGTCATCCACGTACACTTATACCAAAATAAAATTTTCTCCCTTTCTCTTCACGAACAATGTATTATCAATTCTCCCTCTTTCAAACTCGTTGTCCAAAATATGGGTTGATAGCGTCTCATACCATGCCCTTGGTGCCTGATGCAATTCATACAGAGCCTTATCGAGTCGATATACTCTTTCGGGATACTTTGGATCAGTAAACCCAGGAGGTTGTTCGACGTACACCAATTCCTTCACCTTTCCATACAGAATAGCACTCTTTACGTCAAGCAGATAGACTTTAAACCCTTTGAAGGATGCGAAGGCCAGAAACAGATGAATTGCCTCAAGCCTTGCCACTGGTGCAAACACTTCGTTGTAATCAATTCCCTCTTCTTGGTTGAATCCTTTCACCACAAGTCTTGCCTTGTTACGTGTAACTATACCCCGATCATCTCTTTTACACTTAAAGACCCATTTGGTCCCTATTGTAACTTCTCCTCGAGGTAACGGAACAAACTCCCACACTTCAAGTTTTCTGAACTGTGACAGTTCTTCTTGCATGGCTTCAACCCAATAGTTGTCTTTTAGTGCCATTTGCACATTTTTTGGCTCTACTTGTGAGATGAAACATGAATATAAACATATGTGATATGCCTCAAAGTCGTTGATCATCGATAACAGCACCGTGTTATCATTCACATTCCTAGTTCTCACACCAGTATTCAGATTCCCTATGAAACTCTCAATTGGATGATCCTTGTTTATCCTTGATGTCTCAATCTCATCGACTTGAAGATTCTCTCGTAAGTTTGATCCTATTTCACCTAACGGGGGTACGACTTCAGACTGTACATTCTCTTCCCCATGATCACTATCCTCGGAGTTAGAAGCATCTATCTGATTCCGTTTGTAGGTAATTCATGTTCATTCTCTGTTGGAGACCTATCTTCAGTCGTTGTAGGCTCAGAAGTTGATGGAATGCCTCACTTTAGAAAACCTTGACAGTCTTCATTCAGACTTAATGACGAGAAGTCATTCTCCACTGTACCTGCATTTCCATTAACTGGTATGTTAAATGATTCAAACAATAAGTCATAATCAAATAACCATTTCGGATCAGTTTGGGGTTCATGTAAATAACTCGTCACATCTATGTTAAACACAATTTCTACCGTACCGTTTGTTTTTTTAAAAAAACTCTTTTGTTTGGTGAGTTAGGGACATAACCTAGGAAGTATCCTTCGTCATCCTTTTCATCAAACTTAGGTTGATGTTTTGTTTTCATTAAAGTACACAGTACCCCAAACGGTTCAAAGCCTGTTAAATTAGGTGGTCTTTTATTCAGAACTTCATAACAGGTTTTCTTCAATGATTTGATAGTAAGGACCCGGTTTAAAACTTGACATGCGGTATTCACTGCCTCCCCCCAAAACATGGTAGGAAGCTTTGAATCCGAGAGCATTGTCCTTGCTGCCTCAATCAAGGTCCTGTTCTTACGTTCTGCCACCCCATTTTGTAGTGGCTCATATGGTGCACTAAATTGATGCACTATGCCTTTGGATAGGCAATATACACCAGTTACATTGTTTTTATATTTAGTTCCATTATCACTCCTGATACGTTTTACCCTCGTCCCGTAGGAATTTTCGACTTGGTCTAAGAACCCAATCAACTTTCCAGCTGTTTCGTCCTTCGTACCTAAAAATAAAACCCATAAAAAATGTGAGTAATCATCAGTGATAACTAAACAATACCAACTACCACCTATACTCCTTTTGTTGATAGGACCGAAGATATCCATATGCAGCAAATCGAAGGTGGAAGCTATTGAGTTTTGAGTCTTTGACTTATGTGACTTCTTGTGTTGTTTGCCTTTCTTGCACGGTACACACTTGTCGTCGAACTGAAAACTCTTCAGTGGGACACCTTGCACCAGACCATGTTTAGTGATGTAATTCATTTTCCTTAGTTGCAAGTGTGCCATGCGTCTGTGCCATAAAATGGATTCGGACTCTGAAGCTTTGGATAGAAGACAGATTGTTCCCATCGACGAATCTGATATGTTCATGTCCATCATGTACAAATCATTCTTACTTGGGGCTCTCATCATTATCCACTCTTCAGGTACTTTAAATCCCGGTCTCAGCACTAACGCCTCAGTTTCAGTAAAGAGTACTGAATTCTTCTTATCACAGATTTGAATACACAAATGAGATTATGATCAAGTTTATCAACATGGTAAACTTGATCAAGTGTGATAGTCCCATTAGTGATCACTCCCGTTCCAGTGATATGTCCTCCCTTGTTCCCAGCGAATGATACGAATCCCTTGTTCCCTCCCTTGAAGTCTGTGAGTAGACTCCTTTCCCCAGTCATGTGACGAGAGCAACCACTGTCGACTAACCATTTGTTGTTTAGACCTGTAGTTAGCTCCTGCACATGAAAGAAAACAAGTTAGTTATCACGGGGAACCCAAGCCATGACTGAATTGGTAATACCATTCTCATCCACATACGTGAACTCCTTCAAATACCCGTCTCTCCTTTCAAATGACTTGGGTTTTTGATTGAGAACCTTTTGTGGTACTGAGTGATTCAAGTTCACTCGTGGCCTTTGGGTAGGCATTTGCTGTTGAGCCCTTGAATAGTTTCTATTATAAGGCATTTCAGATTGATATCCCTGAGCTCTACCTGGTGTCTGTTGTCGTTGAGGGGTGTGTGACCTAACTGGAGTGTACGTCCTTCTAGGTGTTGTACTCCTATAAGCTTGTTGAGGTCCTGACCTAGACTGATTAGGGACTCTATTAGGCAAATTAGTCCTAACCACTTCATTTGATCTAACCGACACAGGTACTTGGCTAACAGCGATCTTCTGTGTTGCATTTACAATCTTCTCAGTGTTTTGTGAACCACTTGTGCTAGCAACACTAGATATTGCTCTTTGTTGTTCTGGCTTTCCTACAGCATGTCTAGACTCCGGTTTAGAAGGTGTAGACTCTACTTTCTTATACGGACAGCTAGACGCAACATGACCCTTCTCATGACATCTAAAGCAAGACATCTTATCAATCGACTTCTGATAATTGCCCTTTGATTTTTGTGTCTCACTAGAGTCATTTTCTTTCTATTCAACTATCGTGACTACTTCGTCTTGCTGATTATTAATTTCAGGCTTAGCTTCTCCTAGTATTGTGTCACTAGAAGACTGCCCAAACTTGACCTTCTTAATCTTAGAGTTAGTAGTAGACACCTTAGTTGGTTTGTCCTTATCAGATTCAGTTTCAGCTACTACCTCTGACTCGACTGGTTTATCAGTTTTATCCTGAGGTTGAGGCACATAATTATCGTTGAAAGGTGGAGGACTCTCTTGATAACCTAATCCTACTGGTTTCTTAGACTTCCGTTGAACATCTAAGATTTTCCCTAGATTTAGTGACGAGTTCCTAAACTTTTCCAACTTACTTTTTACCTCAGCAACTTTAACCCTTGATTCTGCTAGCTCAACCTCCTTAATTGTAAGTTCTTTGGTTAAAGCTTCAACATGCTCATACATAAATTCTATCCTGACATATTGTTCACTTAATTTGTCTTTTAGAACTATAACGTCTTGAGCATCTGCTTTTAACTTATTCCTTAGATCTTCCTTAATGTCTAAGAGACTAGCATTGTCTGATTTTAGTGATTCGATCTGAGCAGTTAAGTTGTTATGTGTTTCTAGAACTAAGTTCAACCTATCATTTGAGGTAGCACATAAAACACAAAAGTCATGAAATGTAGAAAAGTTCAGAATTACCCTTTTGTGATCCGATTCCACGTTAGCCATTTGTGCAGCAAACTCAAGAATGGTCTGATTATCTGACTTCTCCACCAACAAAGGACTTGTATCATTCTGTTTGTTGTCCTCTGTCACTTCCTCTGCTCGTTCATCCTCAGTCTCTGTCACTTCAGCTATGAAGGCTCTAGCGTTCGACTCCGGATGAGAAGTCCAATCGTACGTTCCATCGAGCTGTCTGTCAGATATCACATTAGTTAACAGACCAGCGATGGCAGCTTGATTTCCCAAACCAGCAGATTGATATATCCCTTGGTTCTGATTCTGATTGTGCTTTACTTAGGTCTTTGACATTCTCTTGTAAAGTGTCCCAATCCTTCACAATTGTAACACTTAACCTTTGATTTGTCAAAACCGACCTTGTTGTTCCCAACATTCAGATTTCTCCCAGTCCTTTTCATGAACCGTTTGACCCTCTGAGTCACCATGGCCAATTGCCATTGCAGGTCCATTTCCTCTTAGTCATCTGGATCCACCTGATCATAGTCTTCATCCCATAAAGCAGGATCGTTTATCTTCCCCTGTACACAATTTTCGTATGCTGCAATGAATGAAGCCAAAAGATTTAAATGATCTTCAGCCAATTGTCCACTCATAGGCATCTTTGTGTAATGTTGAGAAGTGGATGCGGAATGAGTCGGTTTTTCTTCCAGTTTAGAATACCCTAAGAATCCCCGACTACTAGTGTATCCTGACTCAAATGGGATGGGCTCTGTTCCCGTGTAGAATGGTGTAGCTGACTTCAGTTCACTTGCGATCGACGGTTTTGTCTTTCCAAAATACATTTCTGGATCCTGGACTTGATCATATTCCCGTTCCTTCTTTTGTAACTGAAAGTTGTAAGCCCTCAGCGTTCCTATGACCCCTTCTTGGGTGAGAGTCTCAAATTTTTCTTCATCATGGTTGATTAGCGATGTGTACATTTCCCACTTCGCAGGTAAAGCATCAAGAAGCTTTTCTATCTTCTCAGTCTCTTTATAATCAACATCGTGATTATCCAGCTCTGTTAGCAGATGATAGAATCTAGTTATAGTCTCATCCAGCTTTTCGGTTTTCAATGCTTTAAAAATGGCGAACTGCTGTTTGGGCATCTCGGTCCTTCCTTTGCGAACCCTCGGATTTCCCTCACACTGCTTCTCGAGAGCATCCCATAGCTCTTTAGAAGTTCGATGATTCCTTAAGCTATGTAGAATCTCCTGAGGTAACGCCATACGAATGATGGAAAAAGCTCGGTTCTCGGCCTCATAAAGTTTCTTATCATCGTCCTTCGTCTTCTGATATGTTAAAACTCTTTGACAACCTTCGAACTCCTGCGTAGGTGGAACATATCCATCATCGATACGAATCCACATGCGCATATCGTTGAAACGAGAAAAGTCAGCGAACCGATCCTTCCACCAATAACAGTCTTCCAACTTCATCAGTTTTGGCGGAGAATTTGCCTTGCCGGCCTCATGATCCATTTCAATGAATTTTTGCAAACTTGACATCGTGTCCAAACTTTTTGTCTTCGAACTTAAATAACTTAATTTAAAATTAATTTAATTTAAAGTTCTTCGGACTTAGGTAAGTTAGAATTAATTTAATATTAAATTCGTTTGAAATTAAATTTGAATTTATATAAGTTCGAAATCAACAAGTTCGACTGATAGAAAGTTCGAAAAACTCTGACAAGTTCGAACCACTGACAAATTCGAATAGTACTTAATTTTCTGACAAGTTCGAAATCTGACAAATTTGATGATATCAAGTTCGAATTTTGGTCAAATTCGAATGAAGCCCAAAATTAAGTTCGAGAGGAGCGTATTTCTGACAAGTTCGAGTGAACCCTAATACCCCCTATGTTCGAGCGCCGCAAGTTCGAGAAACGACCAAAAATTCGATTTTTTCATGTTTTCAGATTAAACTAATGTTTTTAAGGTTAAAAACAATGATTTCGACTGAAAAAGTGAACCAATAAGAATTTTTCTCTGTTACTTTGCTTGTATAACTCGAAAAACTATAAAACAATGTGATTTTTCCGTCATAAATGCCAAGAAACCAAGAATGTTTAAGATGAACGCAAAAAACACGATGAACACCCTACTAGGCTCTGATACCAGTTGTAAGGTCACCTACCTACGGATCCAATCTTGACGCGACACCTTCAACGAGTGCGGAATCCTCGTTAGGGGTTTAACGGATTGATCAGACGCACGAAACACGGAGACCAACACGATGATAGACGTAACCCGACACGTGAATCTTTCCAAGAGCACTCTGCTAATCGCACATAAGTTCGTAATCGCCTCACACATGAATTTCTGCAAAGATCTTTGATCAAAACTGATTAACCCTTAATTATAACCATTACTTTCGAACTTAGCCTGGACAAGTTTGAGAAGGCCCAAGCCCACGAACTTGTCCACCATTAAGTTCGAATCTTGGCTTTGAACTTATTCTACAACTTGTCTTTGAACTTGTTCTAGAACTTATGTTTGAACTTATGTTTGAACTTATCTTTGAACTTAAGTAAAACATCAATCACAAACAAGTTCAAACATATATACAATCAACGTCAAACATATATCAAACATATGAATTAACGTGCAATTACGAAGACTTGAACTATTATATAAGATTATCTACACTTAGACTGCTATCGTCACACAGGATGCACTAACACTTTGTGCCAACAGCTTAATGTTTCTGTTGCCAACATGAGGAGTTGTACTGGCAGTTTGAACATTGTTTCCAACTGCTCCTGTAGAATACTCATCAAAGCTCAGAGAATTTGTTAGTGAATCTAAATCAAACAACCAATCAGGACCAGTGCCTTTGAGATTTGCAGTATTTTCATTAAACTCAACATTTGCACTTTCTTAAATGGTTTTAGATACACTGTTATAGACCCTATAGGCTTTGCTTTGTGTGGAGTATCCTACAAAGAATCCATCTTCAGCCTTACTCTCAAACTTACCTAAGTGAGTTTTAGTATGCAGGATAGTGCATGAACAGCCAAAGGATCTTAGGAAGGCCACTAAGGGAATCCTATGATGGAATAACTCATATGGAGTTTTCCCTTGTGATTGGACAACTTGAACTCTGTTTAGAACATAGCAGACTGTATTTACTGCCTCTGCCCAGAATGTCATTGGCAATTTGGAATCAGATAGCATGGTTCTGGCAGCCTCTATTAATGTTTTGTTCTTCCTTTCAGCGACTCCATTTTGTTGTGGTGTTCTTGGAGCACTATATTGCTTTGCAATTCCTTTTGACTCACAAAAATAGTTTAGGATTTGATTCTTAAACTCAGTTCCTTTGTCTGACCTGATCACCTTGACTTTTAAGTTAGATTGGTTTTCAATTTTTAGAATGAAGGACTTGACCAACTCAGCAGTTTCATCCTTAGTCCTAAGAAAATAAACCCATGTAAACCTAGTGAAATCATCAACAATGACTAAACAGTATGGTCTTTTATTCAAACTCAAAACAGATGTTCGACCAAAAAGATCCATATGAAGAAGATGAAGAGCAGATGAGATTGAGGCCTTGTTTGTTTTTAGTTAATAACCTCTTAATAACCTCTGAAGTCTAAACTTCAGATCTAAAATGAATTAAGATTGTTTGTTTAGATTTAGACTTTAGAGGCTATAACCTCTAGATTTACCTCTTAAAATTAAGAGGATGATTTTGGGCTGAAAAAAAAAATAAGAGGATGTTTTCTGTATAATTAATTTAGTTAATTCTATTTAAAAAATATTTACCATTTTATTTTAATTTTGTTTATTTAAATTAATTAGTTATAATATGCAATTAATTAGTTATAATATTTTAAAGTAATATTTTTCATATGTTTCATATTACGAAACAAACAATTTTAAGATTACCTCTTAATTTCAGATTTCAGATCATAAGACCACCTCTTAATTTCAGATGTGGTTTTCAGACTTTAGACGTTTATCCTCTTAAAAAACAAATACCACCTGAATTTACTTCCTTGGCCTTATGAGAAGTTTTGTGTTGCTTGTCTTTAAGGCAGGCTACACAATGATCATCACATATGAATTCCTTCTGTGGTAAACCTCTTACCAAGTTATTTTTGACTAAAGCATTCATGGATTTGAAGTTCATGTGACACATCCTTCTGTGCCATAAGGCAGACTTATTAGGTGATGCTTTGGATATTAAACAACTTAAAGTACTTGTTTTGGATAAGTGTTCTGTGTCCAAACAGTAGACATTGTCCTTTCTTGGTGTTCTAAGTAAAACAAGATTTTAAGGTATTTCAAAATCTTTTGATAGGACAATGCATTCAGAGTCTGTAAATAGCACAATATTCTGTTTGTCAGATAATTGAGACACACTTAGTAAGTTATACTTTAGTTGTTCAACATACATTACATCATTAAATATCATATTAACTGCTTTGACAGTACCTTTATCAGTTACCTTACCTCCTTTGGAGTTTCCACCAAATGCAACATATCCTCCTTCAAAGCCTTTAAAATTTGACAAGCATTCAGAATTGCCTGTCATGTGCCTAGAGCATCCACTGTCCACATGCCATCTTGTCTTCTGTTGGTTCCTGTGGTTGCCCTGCATAAGAAAAAGCTCAGTTAGTAGTGGAGTAAACCCAAACCAAGTTGGTTTTGGGTTGTCCTTGTGCATTGACATAACTAAATACTGTTTGTGTATTTTTAAACTTAGTGAGATCCACTGGTGGAGTCTGTGAGGAGTATTTAGTTATGACATGAGGTTTCCAGATGTTCTTTCCAATTTTTTCTTTAACAGTCTCAGATGATCCACTACCAGTTCCAGTTTTTGACTTAGCAGTTGGGGCTGTATGTTGAGTGCCATCAGCTTCAGACTTTGCACTACCAGTTCCAACTTTCGACTTAGCAGTTTCAACTTTTGTATTAGCAGTTTGAACTGTGTTTTTGCCTTTAACACACCATACCTTTTTCATGCTTAATTTTGATTTCATTAAAGCTTGTTTTTTGTGTGCAGGCTGCCTTTTGTTAACTTTTATGAACCTGTGATCAACTGTATTCTTTGGAACTAGGGTGACAGGTTTTGAGACCTTTGAAACCTTTATTTTTTGAGAAACTGCATGTTTTTGAAACACAATATGTTTTTCAACTGGTTGATATAAACAGTGCTTGGCCAGATGGTTTTTCCTGCCACAGTGGAAACATCTTTTGATTGTTTTGATAGGGAAACCAGTTTTGTGTGACCATAACTGATTCTTGTTCCTTTGATTTCCCCTTACCTGCTGCTGTGTGGGAAACTTTTGTACACCATGATTTTGGCATGTGCATACTGGAACATTTTTACCCTTTTTATCTGTTTTGGAAGAAGATGCAACATTACAGTTAGAAGGTACGGAAACATATGGAGCATGATTGTATTCACTCATCTTCTCTTTTCCTTTCAAACTGTTGGCTTCTTCCCTCTGGCTACTGGTTCTGATAGAGTTAGAAACAAGAGGCCCTTTAGGTTCACTCATGGTTTTGGAATTACTTTCTGCTTCCTCACTCTTACTGCCTTCATTAGTAACTAATTCTTCTTCCAGCTCAGGCTTATCCTCAAGGATAGGGTCTACAGTTTTCATCATCTCATCTAATGGTTCATTCACAAGCCTACCAGCAACTTCACTCATAGGATAAATGTATTTATTGTTATATGGAGGTGAAGTAGCATTATATCCTATTCCTTCCTTGGGATTGAGTTGACATTTTACCTTATCTTTAAATTGGACTTCCATTAGGTGTTCTAACTTTTGATAGGCCAGCTTGAAGCTGCCCAAGTCTATGTTTATAGATTCTACTTTCTTGTGAGCTTCTAGCACCTTCTGGTCAGCCTCTTTTAATTTATTATTAAGGGTTTCTATTTTCTCTTTTAGTTCCTTTTTCTCCAACTCATGATATGTTCTATCATGTCCCATCTGCATCTCATTGTCCTTATAGTCATTGATCTGTTTTTCAAGATCCTCTATTGCCTGCATATACTCATACCTCCTGTCTTCCATCTTAGGTAGAGTTTTACACATGCTTTCATAATGATCTCTGTACTTTTTAACCATATTTTTGCATGCTTGAGAGCAGAGTTTAGCATTTACCTCAGATGGTAGTTCAGTGGAAGTGATAGTTGTTGTTTCTGCAATAAGAGCTTGATTCTGAAAGTCCTCTTCTGTTTGGTCACTCCAGTCAAAAATAGTGTCTTCTCGAGAAACAAGAGCTTGTGAAGGCTGTGTTTGACTGGTTTGTTGGGGTCTTGATGGCTGCTGACTTGTGATCTACACTCTCTAGCAAAGTGTCCAAGCTTGTGACATTTGAAGCACTTAACATTTGATTTGTCAAATGCTGGCTTGCCTTCTGTTCTAGCTTGAAAGTTTGTTTTGCCAGTCCTTTTAAGAAATCGTTTGGCCCTCATAGTCAACATGGCATGTTGCCACTTTAAGTCCATCTCTTCTAGATCATCTGGATGGATTTGTTCCAGATCTACAACATTAAGAGCAAAAAGTCCATCACTTGCAGCAAATGCCTCATAATGAACTTCAGAAGTGCTGCCATCAGTTCCTGAAAAAGAGTCACAGCAGTTTGATTTATCATTTGATGTTGATGATAGTAGAGCAGTGTTTTGATTATAAGAAAAAGATTTATTTTTATTTTCAATTTCGGATTCAAACACTCTCAGGCTGTTGTAGAGATCATCCAACTCTATTTCATCTAGAGTGTCCTTTGTTCTCCATTGTGCAGCATATACTGTCCATTCTTCACCAAGAGATTAGAGGAATTTTCTGTTTACTTCATCTTGATCCAGGCTAACCTTAGCACTCTCCAACTCACCTATCAGCTTATTGAACCTGTCAAAGATTTGAGTAAGGTTTTCATTCTTTCCGCCAGAAAAATTTTCATACTGCTGTTATAAAAGATCCTTTTGGTTTCTTTTTGTGCTAGCATTGCCAGCAAATCTTTTCTCTAAAGCAAGCCGTAGAGAATGAGAAGTATAGATTTTTTTAAACTGATGTTGATAAGCATTTGGAATGGCTATCTGTAAAATAGTGAGGGCTTTGACTTCATTCATTCTAGTCTTTCTCTCAATCTCAGTTTTTGGATGTGTTCTTTTTGGTTTGCCTTCAGCATCTAGTTCAGGATCAACTGCAGGAGGATTTTCAACAGCTTCCCATAAGGCATAATCAATAAATTGAATGTGCTGTTGAATCCTGAGTTTCCACATCTCGAACTCAGTGGTGTAAGGTCTTGACTCTACGGATCTATCTCGACGCGACACCTTCCAACGAGTGCGGAATTCTCGTTAGCGGCTTGACGGTAAGATCATGTACACCGAAACACGGAGACTACCACGATGATAGACGAACAACTTAGAACGCCCCTACACAATGATTCTCTCCTCACGAAACTCTCTGATTGCAATCGAGTTCGAGATCGCCTTCTGCTAATCGTCTAACCAATTCTGCAAAAGTCCCTTAATTAATCGAATTAACCCTTAATTATACTGACATATTCGACTTTGTCTAGGACAAATTCGAATATGGCCCAAGGCCTTATTCGAATTTGTCCTCCTAGACAAATTCGAATCTAGCCTAAATTCGAACCTCATCATTCAAACTTATGTTTGAACTTATGTTTTATCTTATGTTTGAATTTATCTTTGAACTTTATGTTTGAACTTCTTGTAATACATTACACCAAGTTCAAACATACAAACAATCAATATCAAACACACATGATCAAACATATATCAAACACTTGTTAATATCTAATATCAAGTAAATAGACTTACACAAAATGCTATCTAAACTTAGACTGCTATCGTCACACAGGATGTACTAACAGACTCCCCATTGACGACAGCTTCTAACTTTTTACATTTTGTCTAACTACTTGAACCATATAGACTACTACCGGCATACAGACCTATATCTATACATATTCTAACTATCTTCTGGAACTTCCTAGCTTCAGATCTCCATCCTTTGTGGAAGAAGATAGGCTGATCATGTAGCTTCTTTAGGTCATCCTTTGATAGATTTATTAGATGTAATGGATCATACACTCGCAAAATAACTTTGTCTTGAGTATCTTCCATCACGGCTTCAGCAGTGTCATTATCTACATACCACCACTTCATGTTACTGAAAACATCTTGTGGCATCGACTTGATAGGCACCTTCTTCAAACACTTTACAGGCTTATACACCATTCTAGCCCATGGCCTACCTGTATGTGGATCAATCCTCGTCTCATCTTCCACTCTCTTTCCAGTTCTTGGCTTTAGCCTTTCAAACTTTCCTGACCGACCCTCTTTTCTGATAATCATCGCGATCACTTCAGCGTACGGGTCGTCACCAATATTAATCAATTCGTTCCAGGATAATTCCTTTACTTCAACCTTTGGCAATGTATTAAACACTCTGAGTGTCCGCCTAAGGTATTGAAGTCCATCTCTTCGCTTTAGAATGAATAGCTGCAGTTCTCTGTCGAAGAACCAGCTTATAATTCCACCTGATAGATTCTCGGAGCCCGGTACTCTCATTCTTCTTTTCATCTTAGGCTCTGCCCTCTTTTCTTCCTTCCGGAACCATAGATTCAACAGTTCAGCCCTAGATGGTTCTCTCTCAGCTTCCTCTAGGTCAGAGTCTTCTACTGAGGCTAGCTTGATCTCGTCAATATCAATCACATTGTGATTGTCTTGCACATATAGCTCATAGATAGGCTGTGAGTTTACGATCACTTCATCGACATCATCGTCTTCATCTTCTATCACTTCATCATCTGATTTCCAATCAGCTATGTCCTCTGGTACAAACTCTCCTTCCTCAACTCTTCAATATCATCTTCAAAATCAAATTCTATCTCTTCTTCCCCAATATCCATTAGAGCGTCAATCATCTCGCTCTCAATGGCCTTTGAAGAACTAGCCTCTCCTCCTTCGACTCCTGACTGACTAGGCTCCCCCTGAACTTCAGCATGCTGACCAGAAGAAAAATCTACTGGCTCACTATCTTTTCGTGCATCGGGATCATTGCCATCGTCATCTTCTCTTCTAATCCCTTGAGCATCTCTGCAACTGGTCTCCCCCTGAGCCTTTAGATTTTTCATTAGCTGCTCTAGGAGTGAAACACCCCGTTCTAATAACGCGACGTTTTTACTAAAATCTGCAACATAAACCTCGAAGTAATAAAATAAAGCGTTCTAATCTCAAACTTCAATTTCAATACATAAATAAACTAAAACCACCACATTGAGAGTGCGCTAAAATATAACATCTAATTATTACAACCAAATTGAAAGTCTAGGGATCTACCCATCCCAAGTACAAAATATAAATCAGAGTAAATGCGGAAGTCTTTCTGATACCATAAATGCTCAAACTCTAGATCCTGAAGCTGGTGCCTTTCCCTTATCAGTTAAACCTGAAAATTTATCCCCACAACCGGGGTAAGCCGTCGCCTAGCGAGTAACAGATTTAAAAGCACAGACAAGCATATATAACATGTTCAACACAAATATCGGCTCAAATTCAACATGTGTAGCATTACGACTCGCTCGATTTAGCATACACGAATCGGGTATTGTTACCGTCTCGCCCGATAACAAGTACACGGCATACGACTCGCTCGGTTAGCACATGTACAAAACATGCGGCTCGCCCCCCATACAACTCGGAAGCACACAACAACCTCGCTTAATCCACATAATACACAGTATGCATACTGGGGAAAAGGGTTCACAGATATCGGCTCAAGGCAACGAAGTAAATAACAACATTCATGGCTAAGCATGGTAGTTAAAGAATAATCATGGCAATAGAAACGAAAGAGATATCCAGTGCAAGCATATCATTTATGATCATTTGCGAAATTAAATCAATTACTCACAGTGCCTGCAATATGTACTCGCCAAGCGTATACCCGCTAACAGCTGAAAGCACTAACAGAATCAACACGCCTCAATCGAATTACTAATGACCTGATATCATAGTACATTGCCTATTTATCAATATTCTTAACTCTATAATTTACCAATCTATTATTTATTGAAATTCACTTAAATAGCCTAACAATTATTTATTTACAATTTCGTTAAATAATCATTAAATTCTCTTATAAAAATAATTAATTAGTTAGATCAATTTTAATGAAACCTATTAAACTTGAATTAATCCAAATAATATTTCTTAAGCCCATACTACTTTACTCATATATAAACTCATTTAATAATCCATGACAAAAATTAAACTCCAAACCCACTATCTAAAGAAATAAAAGGCTCAAGTCATGATTCTAATATTTATGTTCAAATAATTTAATCATCAACCCATTTACTTTCCACAAGTTAAGACAAAAAATCTAATAATACTTGAAGCAGTCCAAAATAATAAAATAAAAATAAAATTCAGCCCATTAACATTATAAAGGCGACAACCCACCTTTAAAATATCCAACCCAAAATCATTCTTAACTAACCTAAATATGAAAATAAGCCAACCCACCCATTTTAAAAATAAACTTAGGCCCAAACAAATATAAAAGAATTAAACAAAAATAAATATATAAATAAATAAAAGAAAATTTAAGCAGCCCAGTATCCAAATTTGATTGACCCATTTAATTAGATTAAAAGAAACCCATGGCCCAATATCACTTTCTCTCTTGTCTCGGTGGAACAGAAAGAACAAAAAAAAAAACAGCACCGCAAGGCCAAAGCAGAGGAAGAAAGGGTAGCGGTTGCAGCCGCCAATCCGCCGCCGTCACCGGTTCCACCCCGGTCGCATTTTTCCGGCATGTCACATTCTCACATTTCTCAATGATTTCAAATCCTCTAAGCCCTCTAATCACTTCATTTTTGTTTAAAAAAACAAATCTCCAATAATACCCCCGGAATTATTGTGTTGGTTTTTAATATCATTTCTAAGCATATTTGTGTTGGTTTTTTATAAAATTTTTGGATTGGAACTAATACCCACTAATACCCCCATTGTTGCAATTTTAAGCTTTTAAATCAAGAAACTAAAGAAGGTGATGATATTAAATGTTGTTGGCTTTTCATTTTCAGTTTAATAAACCATAGTTTTATTCATCTTATGATTTCTAACATCAATAGGAATTTACCTACCGGAATATTGGTTAAGTATTAGAATGATTACCTCAAGATTTATAACTTGGATTGATGATGAAGATGTTGATGAATTCTTAAATTTACAGCCCCAAGATGAGAAGAAAAGAAAGGTTCAAGTATGTGTGTGTATGTGTGTGATTTGAAGAAATGGAAATGATGGTGAAGATGTTGATAGGGTGTTAGTATATAAGTTTGTTAAAATGGTCTCATCTTCTTCTCATTGATTCACGATTTGTTAATTAAAATTCTTTTTTTTTTCTTTTTTTTCTTTTTTTTTTTGCATATATATATATATATATATATATATATATATATATATATATATATATATATATATATATATATATATATATATATATATATATATATATATATATATATATATATATATATATATAAACATCTAATAACTCCTAATTCTTAAAAGTATAAAATTCAACATTTTAAATGTCTAACAACATTCTTTGATAATTTATATTACGTTTCGAATTAGTAAGTAAATGAAGTGACTCGAACTTAATTAATTACCTTGAACTTAGCGGGTGTTACAAGGAGGGACTTCATGGTTCTGATCTCAGCAGCTTGATCAGTGACAAATGTCTTCAATTCAATATTTTCTTGATCAATTTTTTCATTATGCTCTTGAAGCTCGCTGACTGCTTTTGTGAGTTGAAAGATTTGGATTGTCTGGAAGTCGACTTTGCTTCTCAGCTCTGAGAAACGCTGGTTGTCTGTGAATGTGGATGAAGTGGATGGAATGGATGTGATTGGAGATGGCGTGACTGGTGGTTGAACAGATGGTTGAACGGATGGAATCTCAGGCTCTGAAGCAGAAGCACACGAAGCTCCCTGCATAAACCTGTGCCTTTTGGCCCTTTGCCGAGGCACTAAAGGAGTAATATCTTCAGCCTCAAAATCAGAGTCATCTTCATCTGAATCTCTAGATGCTCTCTTTTCTGTCTCCCTTTCACTTAAAACAATTCTGGATCCATATCTACCTATTCTGACAGCCGGATCAACCGTCTCTACTGCTGCTACCTCAACCTCTATCTCTTCAGCTTCTTCTGATGACGAATCAGAGGTGGTCACTGCTTGACCCTCTACCTCTGGCTGATATTCATCAATTTCGTGCATAAGATCATCAAAACTAGCTGGAGGCTCTAAGATTGTATCAACTAGCTCAGCAGTAATCTCTTCCTGTGCCTGAGTCCCTTGAGCCCAGATTTCTTCCAGAGTTTCCACTCGAGGATCAGTTACTGGTGCCACACCAGAAGGACCCGCAACGTCCGATGAAGGACCTGCTTCCACTGACTCTTGTACCCTACTGGAGCTTGGCCTTGAAGCCTGAGTCGATCTATCTTGAGCTCTTGGCCTCCTTCTTTGTTGTGCTGGAGGGCATTGTTGTTGTTGCTGCTGCTGTGGCTGTGGTTGTACTTGTTGCGGCTGCGGCCCTTCCCCAGCCCAATTCTCACCTTCTGGAGCTTCAAAATCTGGATTTACCACAGCACCAAAAAGAGGTGCATCCAGTGGTCTAACCACGTCAGCCCTACGGGCATTGTGTGATTGGCAATCTGCAAAAATTCGCTTATCAATCAAAGCGACACTCTGAAAATCGTCTAGCTGCAGCAAGTTCGGCAAAAAAGTGTCGAATCAGCATCAATACGAATCTCGGATACATCAGAAACCTTTCCCGTGCTGAAGCAGTTATTTGATGAACAAACTCCGCAAAGAACATCTCGGAGTAGCTGAATTTCTTATTATAAACCAACGCAATTATTGCCGACTGCATCTTCGACACAATATAATCAAAACCGTCCTTCTTAGGTGCAAAGCACACCATAAAGACGTGTGCTAAGTACCTCCATTGGACTATCAGACCGCTCTTCATATATGACACTTTAGCGATATTCAGGTCATACCCCATTCTTAAAAAGGCTGCTTGCCTTATATCCAACGTGAAGTCGATCGGCCTTGCTTCCTGTTCTACTGTCCCAAGCTGCAGAACTCTACGCAGCATATCTGCAGAAAACACTAGGGGCTGCCCGCCAACCCTTGTCCTCAACACCGTCGGCGTCACTGTACAATCAACTTGCAGGTGATCCCAAAACTGCCTAACATATGGTAGTACAGTCGGTACATTATGAGAGAGGGCATACGACACCCTGGAATTTGCCAAAAAGTCCACCATCAGCCTAAATGTCTGAGCTTCGGGAAGCTCACGATCTGGCGAAACTACAATATTATGCTTTTGAAAGAAAGCTCTTTCTCCCATATCTGCACATTAAAGAATAAAATATATTAGAAAGGAAAAAATAAAAATGAAACTTGTTTAAATTCAAATTTGTTTTATATCGAACTTATGTAAGTTCAAAATCCAACACATATGAATTTCTACAAGTATGACGTTAAAATTTTGCAAACATTCGATTTTAATACTAAACTCGAATGACATGTTCGAATTTGACTTGAATTCGAGTTTCCTGACAAGTTCGAATTTACTGAAAAATTCGAACAATATGAACAAAGTCGAATTCGGTCATTCTCAAACACAAACCCAAGATTTAAACCATATTAGACTTAGAAAATAGTATTCACTAGTCCTAGTAGGTTCTAATCGAAGATATGTGTGACTAATTTGATGTTTCACCGGTTAAACTTTGTGATTTTGAATCACAAAGTTCAAAACCCTTAAAACCTCAAATTTAGTCGATTTTTGCTAAAATTGAGTCCTAAACTACCTAAATCTTGTATAACAAGGATGTTTATACCTAAATTAGTTTGTCGGATCGAACACAAAGGAACAAAACTTCGACAAATAGTGAAAGATTTCGAATCGGTAAACTCGAAGGATAAACTCGAAATCGCTCAGAGTAAGTTCGAAGGACTAAATTCGAAGGTAGGTGACATAACTGAGTCACTGTTGACCTTTATATACTAACCATGTTCGAACTTGCAATAAATTCAAAGTTACTGACAGTTTCGGATGTTAATTCGACTTTGTCTTAAATTCGAATTTAAATGAAAATTTTGAAAATCGTTGAATAAAATTCAACTTTTTCAACTTTTTCATGTAACAGAACAAACTATGCAAAATTTATTTACACTAAGCACAAGATTTTCACGCAATGTTTGTTTATTCAACTAAAAATGCATCCTTAGTAACTTTGACCTTTTTCCTAAATAAAATAAAATAAAAGGAAATAAAAGGAAATAAAATAAAGTAAAGTAAAGTAAAATTTTGAACAAAATTTAAACTTAAACTAATCTACAAAACTTTTAAATTTACATCCTATACTAACAGAATATTTTTGTCGAGAAAGTCAAAGACAGGTTCAATCAGATAGCGGTGTCAAATACGCACTTTCAGTATCTTACTTTCACATTTAGGAATTTTTAATTCCTTTGATTGTTTGTCGTGACACACATTTCTATACGATTATTGGTATTATTTTCCCTTTAAACATGTTACACTTTGGAATATCCCTTGGCCTTTTTATTTATCAAGAAATTACCTTACGTGACTCATACTTAGACATACTTTTATGATCAAGGCATACACACAATGATTATAACTTTTCGGTATTGCAAATTTTCTTTAAAAGGCAAACGTCGGACACAATTTTGTATTTACATACAACAGAGTGTCTTAGTTTGTCTTAAAGTTTATTTTAAAGCTAGCAAGACAGCGGTGACAGGTCTGTACCGACGTACAACAAAGCGACTTATCTTGCTAACTCGAATCAAACCAGAGGCAACAGGTCTGTACTTACGTACAACAGAGTTACTTGTTTTGACTCTCAATTTAGTATCATGATTTTTCTATTCTTTTCTTTTCTTTAAGATGTATCTGATGTTGCTATACATCCCCCAGAAAATTTGCATACATCATTTAGAATCAATGTCTGTATGTCTCTAACATAAACATTAAGACCATTTGGTCGTACATCTAAGTTAGTGACACGTCTGACTCTTTCAAGAATATTTTATTAGCCTTGAGACTCCCTTTGTGTATAATGCCTACCAACTCATCAAACTAGATAATGTATTTCACTTAGAATTTTAGGTGCATTATGTGTGAAAACTTAACACTTAGAGATTGTAACGACTGTGCTAATGTGAAAACCACCCCTTACGGGGCAGTTCTCACCAGTCTAGGTTCCACATCATGCAATACGATATCAATCAAACTAAGATAGAGTAATTATAATGCGGAAAATTAAATTACAGTACAAGCTATTAAGATTTAAGTTTAATACAGATTAAGTTTTTAAATTAAACTTATAAAGGGCACAAGTCTAATCTAATTCATGTCATCATATTATCAAAATAAATCTACCCAGATCACCACAATATCATCATCCAATTAGTACCAAAATGAGATCGTTGAGTAGAGGTCTATGATACTTCTGTCTTGATCGTGTAAGACCTAAGAACTAGGTCCGGCAGGTGACTTTCCTTTGCTTTTTCCTGTAAAATATTAAAGCAACATCTGTAAGCAAAGCTTAGTGAGTTTATAGATTTTCAATATTAACATGCGTGTCAAGCGGAGTTATAAATCTAAGCGTGATAAGTCTTGGCTGCCGCTACAGCCCTCATCATGATTGAGATATAGTGTCTTAAGATCGGATGATGTTCAAACCACACTCACGCTTATATCGTGGGGATCAACCACATACTGGGCTAGCTACCAGTAGGTCAACATGGCCGAACATCGGAGGTCATTACCAAGTTCATAAGAACTGGTGAAATAGCCGGGTCTAGAACAATAGACCATAAGGGCTAGTCAAGCTGAATAAATCTTATCAAGTCTGATTAATGAAATAAGCATAAGTCTTAGGAATCATGATAGCAACGAATCATAAAGCAAAGTCTGGAACGCTAATAAATGCAATATGAAATGATAAGCAATTAGCTATCATGATTCACTGGGCAACACCCATCCATGGTGTGCACAGGTCTCAATCCAGCTGATAAATGAATGTCAAATAATGTAACAGCATCAATATATCTCAAACGGATCTTTGCATGTTCAATTTGAATATCTATAACTCACAGTGTTGGGTCTTGGTCAAACAGATATATGAATCTGCCACCTGAGTTATCTCAGGATTTTGTCAATTCTTTTCTCTGTCAAATCAAATCTCTGACCCGCTTTAAATCTTTTAAAATCTTTGTCTAGATGTTCAGAATTTCACTGAACCTGTCCAGAATTATCATATCATATCATTATTATCATTTCTTTAGTCGTTAAGATCTTTATTTTATCTGATTCTGATAATTGTTTGTTCATATATCATCTTAAGCTTGGAACAAATCAGATTTTGAATTTAAAGGCATCAGATTCGAAACACCTACACATTTCGAGTTTAACTAACTAGATTCGAGAACATAGATCAGATTCGAATACATATCATTCGAATCTGATGACTTAGATTCGAAGCTTCTATAGAATAGATTCTAAGGGATAGATTCGAATTAGTGATATAGATTCAAGCCATCCATGCATATAGATTTGAATTTAAGACTTAGATTCGATGCACTTTCCTAGATTCGAACACATAGATTCGAACCTACATAATCTCGAATCTAGATGATTAGATTCGAACCATACACCCAATTCGAATCTAATTGAATATTTTCGAATCTAACACCATTTCGAGTCTGTTCTATGCATTTTCGAATCTGATCATAATATCCTCGAATCTGATCATATTTACAACTCTAAAACTTGGATTTCTAAGGCATAAATCACATATATAATCAATATTAAGCCTATGTTCGATTATCTTATACTTATCTTTAGTTAAATCTGATAAAATAGCTTTAAATTTCATAAAGTTTAATAGATTCGAAATACCGAATATATATATAAAACGTAAAATTATAAAATCTTACCTCAATTCGTATGAACTCAAGCAGAAATTAGTATATTCGTGTAGTATTCGCCGAGATCTTCCTAACGGTATATTTATCTCAATGATCGGACGGTCGGTTTAGGAGAATTCTTAGAGAGAAGTTAGAGAGAGAAACTAGAGAGAGAGTTTAGAGAGAGAGAGCTAGAGAGAGAGAGTCGAATCTGATCTTTTGAGGTTGATTCTCGTTTATATACGTCATCTAGTTATGTTTGCTAGCTAACTCACTTTCATTTTTGTATATTATATCTCTTTTTATTTAGTTTTCTTTAATAATTAATTAATTCATAAATTAAATATTTATATAATTTAATTAATATTTCATTATTAATTAAATTATAATTCAAATAATTCAACATTATTGCATTATCGGTTCAAAATATTACTGAGTTTACGACTAGATCAAAAATTAGGTTGTTACAGCTAATTTCGTCACTTTGAACCTATGTATCTAGAACTTATCTCATTTTTTAATATTCTCCTTTTTTTGAGCTTTTTATGGTTTTCTCTCTTTTTCTTTTGATTTTCATAAATCAGAGTATGAAAAAGAAATAACCTACTAACTTACTATAAAAGGAAAGAAATTCTACTTAGTTACTAAACTTACTATAAAAGGAAAGAAAACTTACTGCTATAAAAAGAAATAACTTCTACTAAGGTCAAGTTACTCTGGATTACGCATTCCGTTTAGTTAAACGAAATACTCAAAACGTGACTTATCAAAAGCTTTGGTAAATAAATCAGCATTATTATCGTCCGTTGCCACTTATACCAGCTTAATTAAATTCTTTTCAGCACAATCACGTATAAAATGGTGTCTTATGTCTATGTGCTTGGTTTTACTATGTTTAACTGGATTATTGGTTATTGCAATAGTTGACTGGTTATCTATCCTAATAGGAGTATGAGTATAAGTCAAACCGTAATCCCGCAATTGTTGTCCCTCCATGGAACTGACAACCTCCAGTTGTTGACTTGCGATTCAAGCTGCATCCTCCATAGTCTGAATCCGTTAATCCCTCCAATTCCATATCACCATCTGCGTGATACCAAAGTCCCAGCTTCGGTTTCGACTTGAGGTATCTCAGAATCCGCTTCACAGCTTTCACGTGCATCTCTTTTGGATTAGCTTGAAACCTAGCACAAATACACACAGCAAACATTATGTCAGGTCTAGAAGCAGTTAAATACATGAGTGATCCAATCATGGCCTGATATAACGTCGGATCCACATCGGTATCACTTTCTGTACCCGGTCCGAGATTATGATTCACTTGAATCGGCGTGCTGAAGTGAGTTGTCAGCTTGGTTCCTTCCATCCCGAAGCGCTCTAAGATGTCGTAGACATACTTCGTCTGATGAATAAACATGCCCTCCTTCCTCTGTTCGACTTGCAAACCCAGAAACAAGTTTAACTCACCCATCACACTCATCTCAAACTTAGACTTCATCACCTTTTCAAAGTCTGTGCACATCTGCTCGTCTGATGACCTGAAAATGATATCATCGACGTACACTTGTACCAAGATGAAATGTTCACCATTTCTTTTCACAAACAGCGTACTATCTATTCTCCCTCTTTCAAACCCGTTGTTTAAAACATGATTAGATAGTGTCTCGTACCACGCCCTAGATGCTGATGTAGTCCATACAAAGCCTTATCT
Organism: Centrapalus pauciflorus; assembly: GCA_020465985.1. NCBI lineage: Eukaryota > Viridiplantae > Streptophyta > Magnoliopsida > Asterales > Asteraceae > Centrapalus > Centrapalus pauciflorus. The sequence goes on from JAANYP010003133.1 coordinate 748,620, forward strand.
AACTGATACACCCTGTCTGGATACTTCGGATCTGTAAACCCGGGCGGCTGTTCCACATACACCAGTTCCTTCACTTTCCCATAAAGAAAAACACTCTTTATGTCGAGTTGATTAACCTTACAACCTTTGAAGGATGCAAAAGCAAGAAACAAGCGGATTGCCTCAAGCCTTGCCACTGGCGCAAATACTTCATTACTATACCCCGATCATCTCTTTTGCACTTAAAAACCCACTTGGTTCCTATTGCATCTTCTCCTCGAGGTAATGGAACTAACTCCGACACTTCAAGTTTCCTAAACTGTGACAGTTCTTCCTGCATCGCTTCAACCCAAGAGTTGTCTTTTAGTGTCATTTGCACATTCTTCGACAACAACACTGTGTTGTTATTTAAACTACTCCTAGTCCTCACACCAGCATTAGGATTTCCTATGATACTCTCAATAGGATGATTCTTATTAATCCTAGATGTTTCTATCTCGTCAACCCTAAGATTATCTCCCAAATTTGATCCTATATCGCCTAACGGGGGAACGACTTCAGATTCTACATTTTCTTCCTCATGAACCCTGTCTTCGGAATTTGTATTTGTAGTCTGATCTTCATTTGTCGGCAACTCAAAATCATTTTCTTCTGAAGATCTCTCTTCTATCGTTGTAGGATCAGAAGTTGATGGAAATGTCGTCCTTGGAAAACTGTGACCGTCATCATTCAGATTCAGTGACGATAGGTCTTGTTCGATTGTACCTGCATTTCCATCCAAAGGAATGTTAAATGACTCAAACAATTTGTCATAATCAAATATCCATTCCGGACCAGTTTGGGGTTCATGTGTATAACTTGTAACATCAATGTTATACACAATCTCTACTGTACCATTTGATTTATTAAAAACCCTTTTATTTGGTGAATTAGGCACATAACCTAGGAAATAACCTTCGTCAGCCTTTTCACCAAATTTTGGTTGATGTTTTGTTTTCATTAACGTACATGGTACCCCAAATGGTTCGAAGCCAGTTAAATTAGGTGGCCTTTTATTCAAAACTTCATAACAGGTTTTGTTCAATGATTTGACAGTAAGGACCCTGTTTAAAACATGGCACGCGGTATTCACTGCCTCCCCCCAAAACATGGTAGGAAGCTTTGAATCCGAGAGCATGGTCCTTGCTGCCTCAATCAAAGTCCTGTTTTTCCGTTCGGCCATCCCATTTTGTTGTGGCTCATATGGTGCACTAAATTGATGCACTATGCCCTTTGATAGGCAATATACCCCAATAACCGTGTTTTTAAATATTGTTCCGTTATCACTCCTGATACGTTTTACCCTCGTTCCGTAAGAGTTTTCCACTTGGTCTAAGAACCCGATTAGCTTGGCAGCTGTCTCGTCCTTTGTACCTAAAAAGAAAACCCACGAAAATCGTGAGTAATCATCAGTAATAACGAAACAATACCAACTACCACCTATACTCCTTTTGTTGATTGGCCCGAAAAGGTCCATATGCAACAAATCAAACGTGCCAGCTATTGAGTTCTGAGTCTTGGACTTGTGTGCCTTCTTGTGTTATTTTCCTTTCTTGCAAGGCAGACACTTGTCTTCAAACTGAAAACTCTTCATTGGAACACCTTGCACCAATTTATTTTTAGTAATGTAATTCGTCTTTCTCAGGTGCAAGTGTGCCATACGTCTGTGCCATAAAACTGATTCAGTCTCTGAAGCTTTTGATAGTAGACAAATTGGTCCCATCGAAGATTCCGGCTTGTTCATGTCGAGCATGTACAGGTCATTCTTCCTTGGAGCCCTCATCAGTATCCACTCTTCAGGTACTTTGAATCCCGGTTTCAGCACTAACGCCTCAGTATCAGTGAAAAGTACTGAGTTCTTCTTATCACAGATTTGAGATACACTAATGAGATTGTGAACCAGTTTATCAACGTGATAAACTTAATCCAGTTTGATAGTCCCATTAGTGACCACTCCAGTACCGGTGATATTCCCTCCTTTATTACCAGCGAATGATACAAATCCTCTATTCCCTCCCTTGAAGTCTGCGAGTAGACTTCTTTCCCCAGTCATGTGCCTAGAGCAACCACTGTCGACAAACCACTTAGACATACTTTTATGATCAAGGCATACACACAATGATTATAACTTTTCGGTATTGCAAATTTTCTTTAAAAGGCAAACGTCGGACACAATTTTGTATTTACATACAACAGAGTGTCTTAGTTTGTCTTAAAGTTTATTTTAAAGCTAGCAAGACAGCGGTGACAGGTCTGTACCGACGTACAACAAAGCGACTTATCTTGCTAACTCGAATCAAACCAGAGGCAACAGGTCTGTACTTACGTACAACAGAGTTACTTGTTTTGACTCTCAATTTAGTATCATGATTTTTCTATTCTTTTCTTTTCTTTAAGATGTATCTGATGTTGCTATACATCCCCCAGAAAATTTGCATACATCATTTAGAATCAATGTCTGTATGTCTCTAACATAAACATTAAGACCATTTGGTCGTACATCTAAGTTAGTGACACGTCTGACTCTTTCAAGAATATTTTATTAGCCTTGAGACTCCCTTTGTGTATAATGCCTACCAACTCATCAAACTAGATAATGTATTTCACTTAGAATTTTAGGTGCATTATGTGTGAAAACTTAACACTTAGAGATTGTAACGACTGTGCTAATGTGAAAACCACCCCTTACGGGGCAGTTCTCACCAGTCTAGGTTCCACATCATGCAATACGATATCAATCAAACTAAGATAGAGTAATTATAATGCGGAAAATTAAATTACAGTACAAGCTATTAAGATTTAAGTTTAATACAGATTAAGTTTTTAAATTAAACTTATAAAGGGCACAAGTCTAATCTAATTCATGTCATCATATTATCAAAATAAATCTACCCAGATCACCACAATATCATCATCCAATTAGTACCAAAATGAGATCGTTGAGTAGAGGTCTATGATACTTCTGTCTTGATCGTGTAAGACCTAAGAACTAGGTCCGGCAGGTGACTTTCCTTTGCTTTTTCCTGTAAAATATTAAAGCAACATCTGTAAGCAAAGCTTAGTGAGTTTATAGATTTTCAATATTAACATGCGTGTCAAGCGGAGTTATAAATCTAAGCGTGATAAGTCTTGGCTGCCGCTACAGCCCTCATCATGATTGAGATATAGTGTCTTAAGATCGGATGATGTTCAAACCACACTCACGCTTATATCGTGGGGATCAACCACATACTGGGCTAGCTACCAGTAGGTCAACATGGCCGAACATCGGAGGTCATTACCAAGTTCATAAGAACTGGTGAAATAGCCGGGTCTAGAACAATAGACCATAAGGGCTAGTCAAGCTGAATAAATCTTATCAAGTCTGATTAATGAAATAAGCATAAGTCTTAGGAATCATGATAGCAACGAATCATAAAGCAAAGTCTGGAACGCTAATAAATGCAATATGAAATGATAAGCAATTAGCTATCATGATTCACTGGGCAACACCCATCCATGGTGTGCACAGGTCTCAATCCAGCTGATAAATGAATGTCAAATAATGTAACAGCATCAATATATCTCAAACGGATCTTTGCATGTTCAATTTGAATATCTATAACTCACAGTGTTGGGTCTTGGTCAAACAGATATATGAATCTGCCACCTGAGTTATCTCAGGATTTTGTCAATTCTTTTCTCTGTCAAATCAAATCTCTGACCCGCTTTAAATCTTTTAAAATCTTTGTCTAGATGTTCAGAATTTCACTGAACCTGTCCAGAATTATCATATCATATCATTATTATCATTTCTTTAGTCGTTAAGATCTTTATTTTATCTGATTCTGATAATTGTTTGTTCATATATCATCTTAAGCTTGGAACAAATCAGATTTTGAATTTAAAGGCATCAGATTCGAAACACCTACACATTTCGAGTTTAACTAACTAGATTCGAGAACATAGATCAGATTCGAATACATATCATTCGAATCTGATGACTTAGATTCGAAGCTTCTATAGAATAGATTCTAAGGGATAGATTCGAATTAGTGATATAGATTCAAGCCATCCATGCATATAGATTTGAATTTAAGACTTAGATTCGATGCACTTTCCTAGATTCGAACACATAGATTCGAACCTACATAATCTCGAATCTAGATGATTAGATTCGAACCATACACCCAATTCGAATCTAATTGAATATTTTCGAATCTAACACCATTTCGAGTCTGTTCTATGCATTTTCGAATCTGATCATAATATCCTCGAATCTGATCATATTTACAACTCTAAAACTTGGATTTCTAAGGCATAAATCACATATATAATCAATATTAAGCCTATGTTCGATTATCTTATACTTATCTTTAGTTAAATCTGATAAAATAGCTTTAAATTTCATAAAGTTTAATAGATTCGAAATACCGAATATATATATAAAACGTAAAATTATAAAATCTTACCTCAATTCGTATGAACTCAAGCAGAAATTAGTATATTCGTGTAGTATTCGCCGAGATCTTCCTAACGGTATATTTATCTCAATGATCGGACGGTCGGTTTAGGAGAATTCTTAGAGAGAAGTTAGAGAGAGAAACTAGAGAGAGAGTTTAGAGAGAGAGAGCTAGAGAGAGAGAGTCGAATCTGATCTTTTGAGGTTGATTCTCGTTTATATACGTCATCTAGTTATGTTTGCTAGCTAGCTCACTTTCATTTTTGTATATTATATCTCTTTTTATTTAGTTTTCTTTAATAATTAATTAATTCATAAATTAAATATTTATATAATTTAATTAATATTTCATTATTAATTAAATTATAATTCAAATAATTCAACATTATTGCATTATCGGTTCAAAATATTACTGAGTTTACGACTAGATCAAAAATTAGGTTGTTACAGAATGGGCTCCACCACGCACAAACTTCGTCCCCGAAGTTAGCTACGTTCGAACAGACTGGGATAAGTTGCTTTCATTACATCTCTCGATTCCCAAGACTGATGCGAACCTTTGTGGTGTTTCCACTGGACAAGCACCATCTGTATTTCTTTATTCCGAAGCTTTTTGGTCTTCGAATCCAGAATACGTTCTGGCTCTTCAACCACTCTAAGCTTCTCATCTATCTGTAGGTTAACGTGTGGTATCTGTACTTCTCTTTCGTCAGCTAGGCTTTTTCTCAAATGACTAACATGGAATACAGGGTGTATTCCAGCTAAGTCCGCTGGTAGATCAAGACGATAAGATTGATTTCCAATCTTTTCCACAATCTTGAACGGACCAATAAATCTTGGAGCTAGCTTGTTTCTTTTAATGAACCGCACCACATTCTTCATTGGGGATACTTTTAACATCACCCAATCGTTAACCGCAAAGCTAATAGATCTATGTCGATTGTCATAATATGACTTCTGCCTGCTTTGAGCTTCAAGAATATTTCTTCTAACGAGTTGAATCTTTTCGTGAGTCAACTGTAGAAGGGCAGGACCTGCTATTGGTGATTCGCCTGTTTCGCGCCAACAGGTAGGAGTTCTGCACTTTCTTCCATACAACGCCTCAAAAGGAGCCATCTTGATTGTAGAATGATAACTGTTATTATAGGAAAATTCGACCAACGGCAAGTGGTCATCCCAGTTACCACCTAGATCAAGAACGCAGGCACGAAGCATATCTTCAAGAGTTAAGATAGTACGCTCACTCTGGCCATCTGCATTTGGATGATAAGCAGTACTCATAGAAATCCGAGTACCCATCCCTTCTTGTAATGCTTGCCAGAATCTGGATGTGAAGCGACTATCACGATCAGAAACGATAGACTTCGGCACACCGTGACGAGAAATAATTTCAGAGATGTACAGCTGCGCCAATCTATCGAGAGAATATGTTTCTTTCATCGGAATGAAATGTGCTGATTTCGTTAATCGATCAACGACTACCCAGATGGAGTCGTGCTGTCTTTTGGTCTTTGGCAGCTTCGTAATGAAGTCCATTGTTATATGCTCCCACTTCCATTCAGGAACTGGCAGTGGTTGCATATCCCCGAAGGGCTTCTGATGTTCTACCTTAACCATCTGACATACTCTGCAGCTTTCAACACATTTTCCGATATCTTTCTTCATTCCTGGCCACCAGTAGTCAGCTTTCATATCAAAGTACATCTTTGAGCTGCCAGGATGAATAGATAACTTGGACTGATGAGCTTCGGACAGAAGAGTGCTACGAATAGAACCATATTTAGGAACCCAGATTCGGTTTCCCTGGAGACAGTAAAGTCCCAAATGGTTCAGAGATAGTAATTGTAGTTGCCCTTTAAGATTTTCAGAATCAATATTCTCTTCTTTCATTGCTTCTGTTTGAGCAACTCGAATATCTTCAATAAGATCAGAAGAAAATATAACTGGAGTTAGGGCATAACAGCAATTTTCTGGATATACTTCTCTACTCAACGCATCCGCGACAACATTTGCTTTGCCGGGATGGTATAAGATCTCGCAGTCATAATCCTTGATAAGCTCCAAGGATCGACGCTGTTTCATGTTCAGATCTTTCTGAGTAAAAAGGTATTTGAGACTCTTATGATCGGTGTAGAGCTGACACCGAGTCCCATATAGATAATGCCGCCAGATTTTCAGAGCAAAGGTGACGGCAGCCAGCTCAAGATCATGAGTTGGTGCACTTTTCTCGTAATCTTTTAATTGCCTTGAAGCGTAGGCAATTACTTTTCCCCTTTGCATAAGAACACATCCTAAGCCAGTACCAGAAGCGTCGCTGTAAACAACGAAATCGTCATTACCTTCTGGCAAGGATAGAATCGGCGCTTGAATAAGCTTTTGCTTCAGAATGTCAAATGCCTCTTGCTGTTTATCAGACCAAACGAAAGGAGTATTCTTTCGTGTTAGCGTCGTTAGAGGTACAGCAATCTTCGAGAAGTCCTTTATGAATCGCCGGTAGTAACCAGCCAATCCGAGGAAACTTCTTATTTCAGAGGCATTGCGAGGCGTTTGCCACTTCTGAACGGCCTCGACTTTCGATGGATCAACGGAAATACCTTCGCCAGAAACAACATGGCCAAGGAACTGGATCTATAAGAATCAAGATAGAAATTCAAATTCTGATAGAATAGTTAAGGAAACAGCTCAAGACTTATATAATAGAAATTATACCTGTCTGAGCCAGAATTCGCACTTGGAAAACTTTGCATAGAGTCTTTCTTTTCTTAGTAACTCTAGCAATTGTCGTAAATGAATAGAATGATCAGCCTCCGTTTTGGAGTAAATCAGAATATCGTCTATGAATACGATAACTGATTTATCCAACATTGGTCTGCACACACGGTTCATGAGATCCATGAATGCCGCTGGTGCATTTGTCAGTCCAAACGGCATCACGAGAAATTCGTAATGACCGTATCTTGTACGGAAGGCTGTTTTCGGAATATCCTCATCTCTGACTTTTAACTGATGATACCCAGAACGGAGATCTATTTTTGAAAAGTAACTGGCTCCTTGTAACTGATCAAACAGATCATCGATTCTGGGCAGAGGATACTTATTCTTTATTGTAACCTTGTTCAACTCGCGGTAGTCGATGCACATACGGAAAGTTCCGTCTTTCTTTTTAACAAACAGAACTGGTGCACCCCACGGAGAAGAACTCGGTCGGATAAACCCCTTCTCCAACAGCTCTTGCAGTTGCTTTGACATTTCCTGCATTTCTGCAGGTGCAAGTCTGTATGGAGCTTTGGCGATAGGAGCCGCACCAGGAACCAAGTCAATACTGAACTCGACTTGTCGTTCCGGTGGCACTCCGGAAATGTCGTCAGGGAATACGTCTGGGAACTCACAGACGATAGGGATGTCGGATAAAGGTTTCTTTTGAGCTTCGGAGTTAGATTCAGATAAAACATAACAAAGGTAAGAGTCGTGACCTTTAGACAAGTATTTATGCGCCTTTTCAACAGATATAAAGCAATGTGCACCTTTCCGCTTCTCGCCCTTGATCTCTAATACTCTGCCGTCTGTAGTCTTGATTCGGATGATTCGGCGGTTGCAGACAATAGTAGCTTCATTTTTCGTTAGCCAATCCATGCCGATAATAACGTCGAACTCTTTTAATGGAATCGGGATGAGATCGAGATTAAATACAATGTTATCGACGAGTAGAGTGCAGTTTCGATAAACGGAATCAGCCATAACAAAGTTGTTACTGGCTGTCTCAATGTCTAGAATCACAGGAAGTTTTGATGGAGCTTTATGTAGTCTTGATGCAAAAGAAGTCGATATAAAAGAACGACTTGCGCCAGAATCAAATAGTATACGTGCCGGAATCGAATTAAGTAAAAACATACCCGTAACTACATCAGGCGTTTCTTTGGCTTCCTCGGCAGTGATTTGGAAAGCTCGTGTCCGGGCAGTTGGCGTTGCAGCAGAACTTTTTCCCGAAGAACCTCCCGCAGATGATTGAGACTGATATCGCGGCCCGCTTCTACACTGATACATGAAGTGCCCTCGTTTCCCGCACTTTGCACATCCACGTCCCTGCTGTGGACATTCCTCGCTGCTATGACCTATCATGTTGCATGAGAAGCAAGTGACATCTTCTGGATTGCACAACCCCATGTGTGACTTTCTGCATCGCCTACAGAATCGTGGTTCGTTTGTAAGGGAATACGCTTGGGCTTTCGGTTGTGAATTATGCTGATAGGATTGCTGAGTCTGAGATCTATTTGGCTTAAAGAATCTGCCAAATCGCTGTTTCTTTGGAGGAGACGGGTTCATCGGATTGGTAGACGGAGCGTATAGCTGATCACCATACTCTAAGTAACCTCGCTCGATTTGTCTAGCCGCTTCAACCATTTCCAAGTAACTCTTGTATTTAATCGCGCTCATCGGATGTCTGTATCTAGGATTGAGTCCTACTCGGAACCTATTCATTTTCCTTTCCTCTGTTGCCACTTGGTATGAAGAATAACCGCATAATCGCGAAAACTCGTGCTCGTATTCGTCGACTGTCTTTGTTCCCTGAGTCAGCTGCATCAGTTGTACTTCCATTTTATCTCGCTGGTCGATCGGGCAGTATTTCGCATTGAACATATCAAGAAACTGCTCCCATTCTAACGTCTGAATGACTTCCTCCCCGTATATGCTTCGCTGTGTCTTCCACCATGCACGAGCAGCTCCAACAAACAACGCAGATGCGTAGCTTACTTTCTTAGAATCTAAACAGTCAGAGATTCTAAATATTTCTTCCGTATGACTGATCCAATCCATTGCCTGAATCGGATCAACTGTACCCTCGAAGTTCAGGGCACCGCTGGCTTTGAAATCCTTAAACTTACAGCCTTTAGGCTGTTCGATTTGGGTTTCAGGGGTAGAGTTATCAGAATCAGATTCTTCATTCTGAACTTGCTTATCTTTTCGCTTATTTTTCTTATCATTACGTTTTTTAGTTTCAGCCTCATCTCTGTCCTGAAACTGTTCTTGCATAATCTTATTCTGTTGTTCTGAGTGTTGTGCTAGTAATTGTTGCATCATCTCAAACATTTGTTGTGGGGTCATATTGCTTGGTATGTCACCTGATCCTGATCCTGACATCTTCTACTGAAAATTAAAATCAATTAACTATCAGTTTATAGACTTAGATCTATGTACCCTTTTTCCCATCCTAATAGTCTGTACATCCTATCTCAGTTCAATCCACCTAAATGATTGATATATATGTATTGCTTCAGTTTGAGATCAAGTATACTTACGTAATACTTGATTCACTCAAACTAGGTCTCTGATACCATCCTGTGAAAACCACCCCTTACGGGGCAGTTCTCACCAGTCTAGGTTCCACATCATGCAATACGATATCAATCAAACTAAGATAGAGTAATTATAATGCGGAAAATTAAATTACAGTACAAGCTATTAAGATTTAAGTTTAATACAGATTAAGTTTTTAAATTAAACTTATAAAGGGCACAAGTCTAATCTAATTCATGTCATCATATTATCAAAATAAATCTACCCAGATCACCACAATATCATCATCCAATTAGTACCAAAACGAGATCGTTGAGTAGAGGTCTATGATACTTCTGTCTTGATCGTGTAAGACCTAAGAACTAGGTCCGGCAGGTGACTTTCCTTTGCTTTTTCCTGTAAAATATTAAAGCAACATCTGTAAGCAAAGCTTAGTGAGTTTATAGATTTTCAATATTAACATGCGTGTCAAGCGGAGTTATAAATCTAAGCGTGATAAGTCTTGGCTGCCGCTACAGCCCTCATCATGATTGAGATATAGTGTCTTAAGATCGGATGATGTTCAAACCACACTCACGCTTATATCGTGGGGATCAACCACATACTGGGCTAGCTACCAGTAGGTCAACATGGCCGAACATCGGAGGTCATTACCAAGTTCATAAGAACTGGTGAAATAGCCGGGTCTAGAACAATAGACCATAAGGGCTAGTCAAGCTGAATAAATCTTATCAAGTCTGATTAATGAAATAAGCATAAGTCTTAGGAATCATGATAGCAACGAATCATAAAGCAAAGTCTGAACGCTAATAAATGCAATATGAAATGATAAGCAATTAGCTATCATGATTCACTGGGCAACACCCATCCATGGTGTGCACAGGTCTCAATCCAGCTGATAAATGAATGTCAAATAATGTAACAGCATCAATATATCTCAAACGGATCTTTGCATGTTCAATTTGAATATCTATAACTCACAGTGTTGGGTCTTGGTCAAACAGATATATGAATCTGCCACCTGAGTTATCTCAGGATTTTGTCAATTCTTTTCTCTGTCAAATCAAATCTCTGACCCGCTTTAAATCTTTTTAAAATCTTTGTCTAGATGTTCAGAATTTCACTGAACCTGTCCAGAATTATCATATCATATCATTATTATCATTTCTTTAGTCGTTAAGATCTTTATTTTATCTGATTCTGATAATTGTTTGTTCATATATCATCTTAAGCTTGGAACAAATCAGATTTTGAATTTAAAGGCATCAGATTCGAAACACCTACACATTTCGAGTTTAACTAACTAGATTCGAGAACATAGATCAGATTCGAATACATATCATTCGAATCTGATGACTTAGATTCGAAGCTTCTATAGAATAGATTCTAAGGGATAGATTCGAATTAGTGATATAGATTCAAGCCATCCATGCATATAGATTTGAATTTAAGACTTAGATTCGATGCACTTTCCTAGATTCGAACACATAGATTCGAACCTACATAATCTCGAATCTAGATGATTAGATTCGAACCATACACCCAATTCGAATCTAATTGAATATTTTCGAATCTAACACCATTTCGAGTCTGTTCTATGCATTTTCGAATCTGATCATAATATCCTCGAATCTGATCATATTTACAACTCTAAAACTTGGATTTCTAAGGCATAAATCACATATATAATCAATATTAAGCCTATGTTCGATTATCTTATACTTATCTTTAGTTAAATCTGATAAAATAGCTTTAAATTTCATAAAGTTTAATAGATTCGAAATACCGAATATATATATAAAACGTAAAATTATAAAATCTTACCTCAATTCGTATGAACTCAAGCAGAAATTAGTATATTCGTGTAGTATTCGCCGAGATCTTCCTAACGGTATATTTATCTCAATGATCGGACGGTCGGTTTAGGAGAATTCTTAGAGAGAAGTTAGAGAGAGAAACTAGAGAGAGAGTTTAGAGAGAGAGAGCTAGAGAGAGAGAGTCGAATCTGATCTTTTGAGGTTGATTCTCGTTTATATACGTCATCTAGTTATGTTTGCTAGCTAACTCACTTTCATTTTTGTATATTATATCTCTTTTTATTTAGTTTTCTTTAATAATTAATTAATTCATAAATTAAATATTTATATAATTTAATTAATATTTCATTATTAATTAAATTATAATTCAAATAATTCAACATTATTGCATTATCGGTTCAAAATATTACTGAGTTTACGACTAGATCAAAAATTAGGTTGTTACAGCTAATTTCGTCACTTTGAACCTATGTATCTAGAACTTATCTCATTTTTTAATATTCTCCTTTTTTTGAGCTTTTTATGGTTTTCTCTCTTTTTCTTTTGATTTTCATAAATCAGAGTATGAAAAAGAAATAACCTACTAACTTACTATAAAAGGAAAGAAATTCTACTTAGTTACTAAACTTACTATAAAAGGAAAGAAAACTTACTGCTATAAAAAGAAATAACTTCTACTAAGGTCAAGTTACTCTGGATTACGCATTCCGTTTAGTTAAACGAAATACTCAAAACGTGACTTATCAAAAGCTTTGGTAAATAAATCAGCATTATTATCGTCCGTTGCCACTTATACCAGCTTAATTAAATTCTTTTCAGCACAATCACGTATAAAATGGTGTCTTATGTCTATGTGCTTGGTTTTACTATGTTTAACTGGATTATTGGTTATTGCAATAGTTGACTGGTTATCTATCCTAATAGGAGTATGAGTATAAGTCAAACCGTAATCCCGCAATTGTTGTCCCTCCATGGAACTGACAACCTCCAGTTGTTGACTTGCGATTCAAGCTGCATCCTCCATAGTCTGAATCCGTTAATCCCTCCAATTCCATATCACCATCTGCGTGATACCAAAGTCCCAGCTTCGGTTTCGACTTGAGGTATCTCAGAATCCGCTTCACAGCTTTCACGTGCATCTCTTTTGGATTAGCTTGAAACCTAGCACAAATACACACAGCAAACATTATGTCAGGTCTAGAAGCAGTTAAATACATGAGTGATCCAATCATGGCCTGATATAACGTCGGATCCACATCGGTATCACTTTCTGTACCCGGTCCGAGATTATGATTCACTTGAATCGGCGTGCTGAAGTGAGTTGTCAGCTTGGTTCCTTCCATCCCGAAGCGCTCTAAGATGTCGTAGACATACTTCGTCTGATGAATAAACATGCCCTCCTTCCTCTGTTCGACTTGCAAACCCAGAAACAAGTTTAACTCACCCATCACACTCATCTCAAACTTAGACTTCATCACCTTTTCAAAGTCTGTGCACATCTGCTCGTCTGATGACCTGAAAATGATATCATCGACGTACACTTGTACCAAGATGAAATGTTCACCATTTCTTTTCACAAACAGCGTACTATCTATTCTCCCTCTTTCAAACCCGTTGTTTAAAACATGATTAGATAGTGTCTCGTACCACGCCCTAGATGCTGATGTAGTCCATACAAAGCCTTATCTAACTGATACACCCTGTCTGGATACTTCGGATCTGTAAACCCGGGCGGCTGTTCCACATACACCAGTTCCTTCACTTTCCCATAAAGAAAAACACTCTTTATGTCGAGTTGATTAACCTTACAACCTTTGAAGGATGCAAAAGCAAGAAACAAGCGGATTGCCTCAAGCCTTGCCACTGGCGCAAATACTTCATTACTATACCCCGATCATCTCTTTTGCACTTAAAAACCCACTTGGTTCCTATTGCATCTTCTCCTCGAGGTAATGGAACTAACTCCGACACTTCAAGTTTCCTAAACTGTGACAGTTCTTCCTGCATCGCTTCAACCCAAGAGTTGTCTTTTAGTGTCATTTGCACATTCTTCGACAACAACACTGTGTTGTTATTTAAACTACTCCTAGTCCTCACACCAGCATTAGGATTTCCTATGATACTCTCAATAGGATGATTCTTATTAATCCTAGATGTTTCTATCTCGTCAACCCTAAGATTATCTCCCAAATTTGATCCTATATCGCCTAACGGGGGAACGACTTCAGATTCTACATTTTCTTCCTCATGAACCCTGTCTTCGGAATTTGTATTTGTAGTCTGATCTTCATTTGTCGGCAACTCAAAATCATTTTCTTCTGAAGATCTCTCTTCTATCGTTGTAGGATCAGAAGTTGATGGAAATGTCGTCCTTGGAAAACTGTGACCGTCATCATTCAGATTCAGTGACGATAGGTCTTGTTCGATTGTACCTGCATTTCCATCCAAAGGAATGTTAAATGACTCAAACAATTTGTCATAATCAAATATCCATTCCGGACCAGTTTGGGGTTCATGTGTATAACTTGTAACATCAATGTTATACACAATCTCTACTGTACCATTTGATTTATTAAAAACCCTTTTATTTGGTGAATTAGGCACATAACCTAGGAAATAACCTTCGTCAGCCTTTTCACCAAATTTTGGTTGATGTTTTGTTTTCATTAACGTACATGGTACCCCAAATGGTTCGAAGCCAGTTAAATTAGGTGGCCTTTTATTCAAAACTTCATAACAGGTTTTGTTCAATGATTTGACAGTAAGGACCCTGTTTAAAACATGGCACGCGGTATTCACTGCCTCCCCCCAAAACATGGTAGGAAGCTTTGAATCCGAGAGCATGGTCCTTGCTGCCTCAATCAAAGTCCTGTTTTTCCGTTCGGCCATCCCATTTTGTTGTGGCTCATATGGTGCACTAAATTGATGCACTATGCCCTTTGATAGGCAATATACCCCAATAACCGTGTTTTTAAATATTGTTCCGTTATCACTCCTGATACGTTTTACCCTCGTTCCGTAAGAGTTTTCCACTTGGTCTAAGAACCCGATTAGCTTGGCAGCTGTCTCGTCCTTTGTACCTAAAAAGAAAACCCACGAAAATCGTGAGTAATCATCAGTAATAACGAAACAATACCAACTACCACCTATACTCCTTTTGTTGATTGGCCCGAAAAGGTCCATATGCAACAAATCAAACGTGCCAGCTATTGAGTTCTGAGTCTTGGACTTGTGTGCCTTCTTGTGTTATTTTCCTTTCTTGCAAGGCAGACACTTGTCTTCAAACTGAAAACTCTTCATTGGAACACCTTGCACCAATTTATTTTTAGTAATGTAATTCGTCTTTCTCAGGTGCAAGTGTGCCATACGTCTGTGCCATAAAACTGATTCAGTCTCTGAAGCTTTTGATAGTAGACAAATTGGTCCCATCGAAGATTCCGGCTTGTTCATGTCGAGCATGTACAGGTCATTCTTCCTTGGAGCCCTCATCAGTATCCACTCTTCAGGTACTTTGAATCCCGGTTTCAGCACTAACGCCTCAGTATCAGTGAAAAGTACTGAGTTCTTCTTATCACAGATTTGAGATACACTAATGAGATTGTGAACCAGTTTATCAACGTGATAAACTTAATCCAGTTTGATAGTCCCATTAGTGACCACTCCAGTACCGGTGATATTCCCTCCTTTATTACCAGCGAATGATACAAATCCTCTATTCCCTCCCTTGAAGTCTGCGAGTAGACTTCTTTCCCCAGTCATGTGCCTAGAGCAACCACTGTCGACAAACCACTTGTTGTTTAGACCTGTAGTTATCTCCTGCACATGAAAGAAAAGAGGTTAGTTATCACGGGGAACCCAAGCCATGACTGACTTGGTAATACCATTCTCGTCCACATACTTGAACTCTTTCAAATTCCCATCTCTCCTTTCAGGTGACTTGGGTGTTTGATTTAGAGGCTTTGTGGTGCACAGTGATTTAGGTTCACTCTCGGCCTTTGTGTAGGCATTTGCTGTGGAGCTCTTGAATAGTTTCGATTATAAGGCATTTCCGATTGATATCCCTGAGCTCTACCTGGTGTTTGATGTCTTACAGGAGTGTGTGACCTAACCGGAGTGTAAGCTCTGCTAGGTGTAGTACTCCTATAATTTTGGTGCGGTCCTGACCTAGATTGAGTAGTGACTCGATTTGGTTAATTAGTCCTAATCACTTCTTTGGGTCGACCTGACACAGGTGTTTGTTTCACAACAGATTTTGGTGTGGCTTGCACAATTTTCTCTGTAATTTGAGAACCACTTGTGCTTGCTACACCTGAAGGTTTATGTTGTTCCGGCTTTCCAGTCTTAGGTGTAGAGTCTACCTTCCTATGTGGACAACTAGAAGCAACATGCCCCCTTTAATGACATCTAAAGCAACACATTTTGTCAATCGACTTCTTATGTGTGCCCTTTGACTTAACTATCTCACTAGTCTCTGGTTCTTTCGTCTCAACTATAGTGACTGGTTCCTCCTCTTGATCATTAAAGTCATTTCTGGCTTGTCCTACAGGCTTATCACTAGAGGATGGCACAAATTTGACCTTCTTAATCTTGACATTATTACTAGTCACCTTAGTGTCCTTATCCGTAACAATTTCAGACATAGGTTCAGGTGCTTCCTCTGAGTCAACTGGTTTTTCAGTTTTCTCCTGAGGTTGAGGTACGTAGTTATCATTGAAAGGTGGAGGACTCTCATGAAACCCTAGACCTACAGGTTTCTTAGACTGACGCTGTGCATCTAAGATCTTCCCTAGGTTGAGTGATGAGTTCCTAAACTTTTCCAGTTTACTGTTTACCTCGGCTACCTTAACCTTAGATTCAGCTAGCTCTACATCTTTGATTTTAAGCTCTTTGGTCAATGCCTCAACATGCTCGTACATTAGTTCTAATCTAACACACTGCTCACTCAGCTTGTCCATTAGAACTATGACATCTTGTGCATCTGCCTTAATCTTATTTCTAAGGTCTTCCTTTATATCTAAGAGGCTAGCGTTGTCTGATTTTAAGGATTCATTCTGAGCAGTTATAGTTTGATGTGATTCTAGTACTAAGTTTAATCTATCGTTAGACGTAGCACACAAAGCACATAAATCACAGAAAATAGAGAAATTCAAAATTACCTTGGCGTGATCAGATTCCACATTGGCCATCTGTGCGGCGAACTCCAGAATCGTCTGATCTTCATACTTTTCTACCAACTTAGGACTTCTATCATTTTGATTGATGTCCCTTGTTTGTTCCTCTACTCCGACACTTCCAGTCTCGGTTACTTCAGCCATAAAGGCTCTAGCGTTCGACTCTGGATGTGTACTCCAGTCATATGTTCCATCAAGCTGTCTGTCAGATGTGACATTGGATAACAGACCATCTATATTCGCCTGACTGCTTGAACTACCCGGCAGATATCTCCCTTGAGATTGATTCTGGTACTGGTTCTGGTAGTTCTCTACTTTCGGTCTTTGACACTCTCTAGCGAGGTGTCCTAACCCTTGGCAGTTGTAACACTTAACTTTGGATTTATCAAACCCAATCTTATTATTACTGACGTTGAGATTTCTGCCCGTCCTTTTGATGAACCTTTTAACTCTCTGAGTTACCATGGCCAGTTGCCATTGCAGATCCATCTCCTCTAGATCATCTGGGTCTACTTGATCATAATCCTCATCCCAAAGCGCAGGATCGTTGATTTTCCCTTGAACGCAATTGCCATAGGCGGCCCACAAATGAAGCCAACTAATTCAGATGGTCTTCAGCTGATTTTGTGCTCATCGGCATCTTTGAATACCCTTGAGATGTAGATGTAGATGTAGCCTGAGTTTGCTTTTCTTCTGGTCTAGAAAACCCTAAGAAAGCCCGACTCACTAAGTCTTCTGATTCAACCGGTGTCGATGTTTCTCCTGAAAAGAATGTTGTAGCCGTCTTCACGTCAGTTGCCCCTAAAGATTTGGATTTCCCAAAGTACATGTCCGGATCCTGTACTTGTTCATAATCCCTTTCCTTCTTCAGCAATTCAAAGTGATAGGCCCTTAGCGTTCCTATGACACTTTCTAGAGTTAGAGTGTAGAACTTGTCTTCATCGTGCTTTATCAGCGCCACATACATCTCCCATTTGGCTGGTAAAGCATCCAGAATTTTCACAATCTTCTCTGTCTCACTATACTCCACATCGTGGTTGTCTAACTCAGTCAATAAGTGATAGAATCTGGTAATTGTCTCATCACGCTTTTCATTCTTCAACGCCTTGAATATCGCGAACTGCTGCTTGAGCATTTCCATTCTATTCTTCCTGACCCTCAGATTACCTTCACACCTTTTCTCCAAAGCATCCCACAGCTCTTTTGCTGTTTTCTGATTGCGGAAAGTGTGCAAGATCTCCTGAGGTAAAGCTATTCTAATGATAGCGAATGCCCGGTTCTCGGCCTCATAAAGTTTCTTATCATCATCCTTCATCTTTGAATATGACAAGACTCTTTGTCGTCCTCCAACCTCTGCCGTAGGTGGAATGTATCCCTCGTGTATACAAATCCACATCCTCATATCATTAAATTTGGCAAAGTCGGCGAACCTGTCCTTCCACTAATAATAATCCTTTAATTTCATCAACTTTGGTGGAGAATTTGCCTTTCCGACCTCGTGGTCCATCTCAATGAACCTCTGTAGATTTGTCATTGTTTCAAAAATTTTGAATTCAAACTTAATTAATTTAATTCGAAAGTAATTTAAATTAACACTTTCGAACCTGAGTTAGTTCGAATTTAATTAATTTTAAACTGGTTTGGAATTAAATTCGAGATTAGTTTGAAGTCCAACTAAGATCGAACAAAATGACAAATTCGAAGGGTTCACTAAACTCGAAATACCTAAATTCGAATTTATGGTAAATTCGAAATCTGAGCAGATTCAAAATGGCCAAACTCGAATCAAACCCTAAGGAACTTCGAAAGGAGCGTATTTTACTGATAAATTCGAAATTTGAGTAAACCCTAATACCCCCTTGATGTTCGAGCGCCGCAAGTTCGAAAAACGGCTAATACTTCGAGTTTTTCAAGTTTTCAGGTTAAACCAATATTTTTACGAGTAAAAATATTGATTTCGATCAAAAACTTGAACAAATGCAAAGTATTTTCCGATATCTTACTTGATAAACTCAAAAATTCTCCACAAATGTGATTTTAACCGTCCAAAACGTCAAGAAACCACAGATGTTTCTAGTGAACACTAAGAACACTACGAACACCCAATGGCTCTTATACCACTTGTAAGGTCTTGACTCTACAGATCTATCTCGACGCGACACCTTCCAACGAGTGTGGAATCCTTGTTAGCGGCTTGACGGTAAGATCATGCACACGGAAACACGGAGTCTACCACGGTGATAGACGAACAACTTAGAACGCCCCTACACAATGATTCTCTCCTCACGAAACTCTCTGATTTTAATCAAGTTCGAGATCGCCTTCTGCTAATCGTCTAACCAATTCTGCAAAAGACCCTTAATTAATCGAATTAACCCTTAATTATACTGACAGATTCGACTTTGTCTAGGACAAATTTGAATCTGGCCCAAGGCCTTTGTGACACCCTTGCCACAACAACCACCAATTACAATACACCCAGGATTAATCACCAACATACAATAACATAATGATCTGATAACCTAAATTAAGTGCGGAAGCATTAAAAACATAAATAAAGTAGTGCAACAAGTGTTAAACACCCTACGGTGCTATAAGGTACCAAGTCTAAGTCTACACACCCATACATTTATTACAATCATCCAGAATATTACAACATTGTCTCGTAACATAAATTACCGATAAAATAGTGCCGAATCTCCAAAATCTTCCAAACGACCTAACTAGAAGGTCCAGCAGTAGATTTTCCTTTGCCTGTAAAAAATACAACAACTAAAACGTAAGCGAATGCTTAGTGAATACATAGATTGCGCATTTTATAAGTCTTTATGAAGCCCAAGAGTAATCCCGACGACAAACGTCGTATACTCTCTTCGTACACCAAGTACGGACCAGAGCCGCAGCCCCTTCGAGCTCACAGCTCGGCATTTAAACATACCATCTGAGACAAACGTACGATCGGGGATGACATACTGCCTACCGGGCCTAGGAGGGATCAGCTCCAGGTCATATAGCACAGTAACATCAGAGTAATCGATGCGACCCACCGGTCCATCACTAGATGCACAACAACGAAAGGACATGCAACAAGTAAGAATGTGCATCTAAATCTACGCAAGTTAGTAGAATTCCAAACAATCAATGAAACAACAGGTCTCAGCAGGCAAAGCTTACATAAAACAAATATAAACATGCGAAATCTACTGTACTCACAGTGGGTGCGTAATTATCTTTTAACCGATATTATTTCTCTTCGGGCTTTCAACCGGATCCACCAAGTACCCCACTGTGGGTTAAACAACACCACAAGGGACCTGTTATATCAATTACAACAATTCCTCGAATCATTAACCGTTTAAATCCATAAAATCAAGTTTCGTAAATTTGGCGATATTTTCCCCCATTTCGGGTACATGTCCAAATTCATACCATAATTAAGTTTGAACCCATTTCATGTTCATACATTGTCCTTTATATAACTCATGATGTAAACCATCAATTGGTGTGTTTTTATTTCCAATTAACCTTTCATTATATACTTTAATTTACTACCAAAAATATCCCAAAAGTGTAATTATTAGTCCATAGATTCGACCCCTTTAAAACCCATTCGAATCTGCCCAAAATTGAGTGTACTCGCCGAGTTCAGTATAGGAACTCGCCGAGTTCCTGTTAGATTCGAACCATTTCGACTTTAGGGGCTAAACTCGAACCCCATTCGAATCTAGGGGCTAAATTCGAACCTATAATGATAGATTCGAACCCTTGTTCGAATCTGATGGTAAAACTCGAGTATATACTCGAATCTAGCACAAATTTCGAGTTTGTTCATGCATTTCGATTCTGTTCTTGACATATTCGAGTCTGTTCATCATTTCAACTCAAATCCTTCATTTCTAAGGCTAAAATCACTAATATATCATGTATAATACCTAGATTCGATTCTACTATGCATATATTATCATATTCCAGCAACATTTCAAGCAAAACAGGCTCAAATTCGCACAAAACAACAGATTCGAAATTCTATTTTCTTCAAAACCGAAACTATAAACTTAAAAGGATCGATTCTTACCTTAATTCGTATGAAATCAGAAATCCATTTGTAGATTGTTGTTGTACTCCTCGATACCTTTCCGATGACGTATAATTCTCGAAAATCTGACGGTCGGTTTGTGATATATCTTAGAGAGATGTAGAGAGAAAATTTCTAGAGAGATGAAGTAGTGAGAGAGTGTAAACTATAAAATGAAGCCTATTGCCCTTTATATACTACTTTCGTCATTTTGCACATTTCATCACTCGACTTAACCGGTTCCATAAAATACTGATTTAATCTTAGATTTATCATAAATAACTTTTAAATTCATAATACTCCACAAAATTAATTCTGAGTTCAATTTTCTTAAAAATAGCAACAAACTTGCTAAATATCTAAATACATAATAATCGCCCAAATTCAACTTAAATATATATAAGTTTTCCACTTAATTAACCAAAATACATCAAATTAAATCCGTGGATGTTACAGCATGGGCTCCACCACGCTCAACTTCGTCCTCGAAGTTACTCGGTCTCAAACAGTTTCGGATACTTTCTTAACATTTCTGACTTAGTTTCCCATGTATGATTTGCTCCTTTATGATGCTTCCAACGTACAAGCACGATTTCTATCTCCTTGCTTCTCAATTTCTTCATCTTAGTATCTAATACACACTCCGGCTCCTCCACATATTGAAGCCTTTCGTCAACTTGCAGTTCTGTATGGTCTGCCCAATCCTCATTTCCAGTGTTAAATGATTTTCGGAGATTCCCAACGTGAAATACTGGATGTATGCCCGACATCCCTTCAGACAATTCTAACCGATAAGACTGATTTCCAACTTTTTCGGTTATCTTAAATGGTCCGACGAATCTCGGAGCCAACTTTCCCCTTTTTACAAAACGAGTAACACCCCTCATGGGTGATACTTTCAAGTAGACCCAGTCATTCACTTCAAAATTGATCGGCTTGTGCCTCCGATCATAGTAACTTTTCTGACGATCCTGGGCCGCTTTCATGTTCTGCCTAATCAACTGTATCTTCTCGTTTGTTTCTTGAAGCAAGGCCGGCCCAGCGATTGGTGTTTCACCCGTTTCTCTCCAACATGTAGGAGTCCTACATTTCCTTCCATACAAAGCCTCGAACGGAGCTTTCTTGATCGTAGTGTGGTAACTGTTGTTATACGAAAACTCTATGAGTGGCAGATGATCGTCCCAATTGCCACCGAGATCTAACACACACGATCTCATCATGTCTTCAAGCGTTAAGATGGTCCGCTCACTCTGGCCATCAGTTTGCGGGCGATAAGCTGTACTCATTGCTATCCTTGTCCCTAACCCTTCTTGCAACGCCGACCAAAAATTTGAAGTAAACCGGCTGTCCCGGTCCGATACTATGGACTTAGGCACTCCATGCCTAGAAACAATCTCGTCCATATAAATTTTAGCCAACTTTTCTAAGGAGTAACTTTCTCTTATCGGTATAAAATGTGCGGACTTAGTTAATCTATCGACTATCACCCAAACTGCATCATGTTGGCGCCTAGTCTTCGGCAGTTTCGTAACAAAATCCATAGTAATGTGCTCCCACTTCCATTCCGGAATGGGAAGCGGCTGCATACTGCCGTACGGTTGTTGATGTTCGGCCTTTACCAACCGGCAAGTCCTACATCGTTCAACATACTGACCGATATCCTTCTTCAATCCCGGCTACCAAAAGTCTGCCTTTAAGTCGTTGTACATCTTTGTGCTCCCGGGATGTACAGAAAACTTAGATTGATGTGCCTCCTCAACGATCACATTTCTCATACCACCATATTTCGGCAGCCAAATTCTTCCGTACACACCTTTTATACCAGACTCGCTCGTTTCCATATTCTTTAAATGTATTCTAACATCCTCAGCACCAATATTCTCCTCTTTCAAGGCTTCTTTCTGAGCAGCCTTGACATCATCAATTATCGTGGAGGTCAGCATTGTAGACGTCATCATATAACAGAAATCCTTAGCATAAGCCTTTCGGCTCAAGGCATCGGCTACCACATTAGCCTTTCCGGGATGGTACAGTATCTCACAATCGTAGTCTTTAATAAGCTCCATAGACCTACGTTGTCTCATATTAAGTTCCTTCTGGCTAAAGATATACTTCAAGCTCTTATGGTCCGTGTAAAGTTGACACTTAGTACCGTACAGGTAGTGCCTCCATAACTTCAAAGCAAATGTTACTGCGGTCAACTCCAGATCATGAGTCGAATAATTCTTCTCATGCTGCTTCAACTGTCTTGAAGCATACGCTATAACCTTCCCACGCTGCATCAATACAGCGCCTAACCCTAACCTTGATGCATCAGTATAAACCACAAAATCGTCATTGCCTTCCGGTAAGGCAAGTATCGGAGCCTCGCTTAACGCCTTCTTCAGAACCTCAAAGGCATCCTGCTGCACAGTTTCCCATATAAACGGTGCATTCTTCTTGGTTAATGCAGTTAAAGGAACTGCAATCTTTGAGAAATCCTTTATAAACCTCCTATAATATCCTGCCAACCCCAGAAAACTTCTAACTTCAGTAGCTGAACGAGGCGGCTCCCAGTTCTTTATTGCTTCAACTTTGGCTGGATCCACAGAAATCCCAGCCCCCGAAATCACATGCCCTAGAAACTGTATCTGTTGCAGCCAAAACTCACATTTTGAGAATTTGGCGTACAACTTTTCTTTCCTCAACAACTCTAACAGTTCCCTGAGATGTTCAGCATGTTCAGCCTCAGACTTAGAGTACACCAGTATATCATCAATAAACACTATCACCGACTTATCCAACATCGGTCTACAAACCCTATTCATCAAGTCCATAAAGACAGCCGGGGCATTGGTTAACCCGAAAGGCATAACCAAGAACTCGTAATGCCCATAACGTGTCCTAAATGCTGTCTTAGGCACATCCTCTTCTCGAACTTTCAGTTGATGGTACCCCGACCTTAAGTCGATCTTAGAAAAGACGCAGGCCCCGTGTAACTCGTCAAACAAGTCATCTATCCGTGGCAACGGATATTTGTTCTTAATCGTCAATTTATTCAGCTCCCGGTAATCTATGCACATCCTCATCGTGCCATCCTTCTTCTTTACAAACAGTACCGGAGCTCCCCATGGCGATGAACTCGGCCGAATGAAGCCCTTATCCAACAATTCTTGCAGCTGTGTCATCATTTCCTTCATCTCGGTTGGGGCAAGACGATAAGGAGAACGAGCTACCGGTGCAGCTCCAGGGATCAAGTCAATCCTAAATTCTACTTGTCTTTCAGGCGGCACGCCAGACAAGTCTTCCGGAAACACATCCGGGAATTGTGAAACAACCGGCACATCGGCCAAAGTTCTCTTCTCTGCCTTAGCATCAATCGCATATGCTAAGTATGCATCACATCCCTTTGCAACAAGCTTTCGAGATTTTGCAATAGTCAGCAAACACAGATCCCCGCTTCTCCTATCCCCATATATACATATCTCACGCCCCTCCGGGGTAGTTATCTTTATCATTCGGCTCTTACACACTATATGGGCTTCATTCTCGATCAACCAGTCCATTCCGACTATCACATCAAACTCGCTGAACTCTATCGGAATCAGATCCAAATTGAAGACTACATCTTCAATTACTAACGTACAATTTCGGTAAACATGATCTACCTTAACTAAAGTATTGCTAGCAGTTTCAATATCAAGTATAGCAGACAACTTAGACAGTGGCATAGCAAGTCTTTGTGCAAACACAGTAGAAACAAACGACCTATTGGCACCCGAATCAAATAAAACTCGTGCAGGCATAGAATTAACTATGAACGTACCCGTGACGACCTCCGGATTTTCCCTTGCCTCCTCTGCAGTTATCTGAAAAGCACGAGCAGGTGCCCTCTGTGACTGACCCCGGCGGTTAACTGAACCACCACTCGAACCTCCAGACGATCGTGTTGATGATGGTGCAGCAGCTGTTGGAGCATTCTTTCTACAGTTCCTGCTATAGTGACCCCACACCCCACACTTATAGCAAGCATCACCCTTCCTTGGGCAATCATTCTGAAAATGTCCCAGTTCTCTACAGCAAAAGCAAGCACGTCCATTAGGGCACTTGCCAAAATGTTCCAGGTGACATTTGTTGCAGTATTGTGGCTCGGTGTTGATAGAGTATGCACGAGCACGACCACGATCAGAAGAACCAGATGGTCGGCGAAAAGACTGCTGTGACGAGTATTGTGAAGACCGGGAAGATCCCGAGTATCCTCCCTCCCTTTGGCGCTTCGGCGGTGACGGCTGTGTTGGATTGGTGGAAGCAGCAGCAGACCCAACAGAGTAGCCCGACATAATCAAAATCTGCTCTACATTTCTGGCAGCCTCAAGTAAGCCAGCAAATGTAGGGTAGCGGACGTTGCTCATAACCCTCCTAATCTCTATGTCAAGACCAGCCTCGAACCTGGTCACTTTCCTTTCTTCGGTGTCCACCTGATGAGGTGCGAACAGACTTAACCTCGTGAATTCTACAGCATATTGGGACACAGTCTTAGTCCCCTGTACCAGTGCCATAAACTTTGCTTCCAACCTCCGGCGCTCATCAACCGGACTGTACTGCTGAGTGAATAGGTCCTTGAACTCAGCCCAAGTCATATCAGAAACCTTCTCTAACGTCAACGCATTCACCATTGCGTTCCACCACATGATGGCATCATTCGTGAACATAGCAGTTGCATAACGAACCATATCCTTTTCAGCACAATCGCTGATTCGGAATGTTCTTTCAGTAGCTGTTATCCATTCAAGTGCGGCAACAGCATCCCCTAAACCGTTAAACTCCACGGCCCCATTTCCTTTGAAGTCCTTGAAACGACAACCTTTGGGCTTGTTAGACGACCCAATGTTGTCATCTCGTTCCTCGTTGTTACCCCCTTCCTTCTCCTTGTTCTTTCTCTTATCCTCTCTCCTCTTAGCATCGGCCTCATCTCGAGCCCGAAACTGATCTTGTATCATTTTATTCTGCTCAGCCATCATGGCTAGCATCATCTCTCTGGCTTCCTCAGGTGTCATTCCTCCTCCAGACATGTTCTGAAATTATAAACATATAACTTGTTTAGTAACATGTCATTAATTTAAAGACACCACTTTTGTGTCCCGTATGATAGTCAATCTCTTATAATTACTAGATCATAACCTATCTTAGTTCAGATCATTACTTAGCATCACTACATATCATCACCTAATGTTTGAGATCAAGACCTCACGGACACTTGAATCTCAAACAACTGCTCTGATACCATCTCGTGTGGCACCCTTGCCACAACAACCACCAATTACAATACACCCAGGATTAATCACCAACATACAATAACATAATGATCTGATAACCTAAATTAAGTGCGGAAGCATTAAAAACATAAATAAAGTAGTGCAACAAGTGTTAAACACCCTACGGTGCTATAAGGTACCAAGTCTAAGTCTACACACCCATACATTTATTACAATCATCCAGAATATTACAACATTGTCTCGTAACATAAATTACCGATAAAATAGTGCCGAATCTCCAAAATCTTCCAAACGACCTAACTAGAAGGTCCAGCAGTAGATTTTCCTTTGCCTGTAAAAAATACAACAACTAAAACGTAAGCGAATGCTTAGTGAATACATAGATTGCGCATTTTATAAGTCTTTATGAAGCCCAAGAGTAATCCCGACGACAAACGTCGTATACTCTCTTCGTACACCAAGTACGGACCAGAGCCGCAGCCCCTTCGAGCTCACAGCTCGGCATTTAAACATACCATCTGAGACAAACGTACGATCGGGGATGACATACTACCTACCGGGCCTAGGAGGGATCAGCTCCAGGTCATATAGCACAGTAACATCAGAGTAATCGATGCGACCCACCGGTCCATCACTAGATGCACAACAACCGAAAGGACATGCAACAAGAATGTGCATCTAAATCTACGCAAGTTAGTAGAATTCCAAACAATCAATGAAACAACAGGTCTCAGCAGGCAAAGCTTACATAAAACAAATATAAACATGCGAAATCTACTGTACTCACAGTGGGTGCGTAATTATCTTTTAACCGATATTATTTCTCTTCGGGCTTTCAACCGGATCCACCAAGTACCCCACTGTGGGTTAAACAACACCACAAGGGACCTGTTATATCAATTACAACAATTCCTCGATATCATTAACCGTTTAAATCCATAAAATCAAGTTTCGTAAATTTGGCGATATTTTCCCCCATTTCGGGTACATGTCCAAATTCATACCATAATTAAGTTTGAACCCATTTCATGTTCATACATTGTCCTTTATATAACTCATGATGTAAACCATCAATTGGTGTGTTTTTATTTCCAATTAACCTTTCATTATATACTTTAATTTACTACCAAAAATATCCCAAAAGTGTAATTATTAGTCCATAGATTCGACCCCTTTAAAACCCATTCGAATCTGCCCAAAATTGAATGTACTCGCCGAGTTCAGTATAGGAACTCGCCGAGTTCCTGTTAGATTCGAACCATTTCGACTTTAGGGGCTAAACTCGAACCCCATTCGAATCTAGGGGCTAAATTCGAACCTATAATGATAGATTCGAACCCTTGTTCGAATCTGATGGTTAAACTCGAGTATATACTCGAATCTAGCACAAATTTCGAGTTTGTTCATGCATTTCGATTCTGTTCTTGACATATTCGAGTCTGTTCATCATTTCAACTTAAATCCTTCATTTCTAAGGCTAAAATCACTAATATATCATGTGTAATACCTAGATTCGATTCTACTATGCATATATTATCATATTCCAGCAACATTTCAAGCAAAACAGGCTCAAATTCGCACAAAACAACAGATTCGAAATTCTATTTTCTTCAAAACCGAAACTATAAACTTAAAAGGATCGATTCTTACCTTAATTCGTATGAAATCAGAAATCCGTTTGTAGATTGTTGTTGTACTCCTCGATACCTTTCCGATGACGTATAATTCTTGAAAATCTGACGGTCGGTTTGTGATATATCTTAGAGAGATGTAGAGAGAAAATTTCTAGAGAGATGAAGTAGTGAGAGAGTGTAAACTAGAAAATGAAGCCTATTGCCCTTTATATACTACTTTCGTCATTTTGCACATTTCATCACTCGACTTAACCGGTTCCATAAAATACTGATTTAATCTTAGATTTATCATAAATAACTTTTAAATTCATAATACTCCACAAAATTAATTCTGAGTTCAATTTTCTTAAAAATAGCAACAAACTTGCTAAATATCTAAATACATAATAATCGCCCAAATTCAACTTAAATATATATAAGTTTTCCACTTAATTAACCAAAATACATCAAATTAAATCCGTGGATGTTACAGCCTTATTCGAATTGGTCCTCCTAGACAAATTCGAATCTAGCCTAAATTCGAACCTCATCATTCAAACTTATGTTTGAACTTATGTTTTATCTTATGTTTGAATTTATCTTTGAACTTTATATTTGAACTTCTTGTAATACATTACACCAAGTTCAAACATACAAAAAATCAATATCAAACAACATGATGAAACATGTATCAAACACTTGTTAATATCTAATATCAAGTAAATAGACTTACACAAAATGCTATCTAAACTTAGACTGCTATCGTCACACAGGATGTACTAACAAGTGGGTTTGAGCATAGGCACTTTAAGTCCTTGCCCAGATCCACCACTGCTACTATCAAACTCCATTGCAGAAAAAGAAAATTTAAATAATTAAAGATGAAAGTTTCTTACTTTGAAAACAAAGAAAAAACAAATTAAAACAAAAGCTTTGGCTCTGATACTACTTGTCAAGATCAAAATCACCTAAGATTAACTGGTTTTAATATATCAGAGTTAAACCAATAACCTTGTTTTGAACCAAAGTCCATTTAAGAAGTTTGCGGAATAACACTTAATTGTTTTAAGAAATCTTTCTTTAACAATAAAGAATAGATAATCAACACAGAAAATCAAATAAACACAATGTATATCAGAATCCTTTATATTGCCAAACTCTGATTACAATCACCTCTAATCTGTTTGATTAGACGAAGAACACAAATTGTTCTTAGGGTTTTTCAACCTTAGAGGCTTTAGAAACATTTATCAGAATGCAATTACAATATGAAAAACTTGAGCACCACGATTACATGAGAAAGACCTAGTCTATCTCTATTTATAGCCTTCTGATTTGTTTCCTTGATGAACTGTGATTTCTTTGGTAGTAGATATCCTTGGAAGATCTTCAAATCTTGAAATATTTATCACTTCCTGAATTTTAGCACTTTCTGTTATCTATCTGTTGAGCAGCCTGAACTTTATCTCTGGCAGCTTGAACTTTTGAACTAGCAGCTTGAGTTTCTTGAACTAGCAGCACGAACTTTGTAATTACACAGAAATACTACTAATAGTTTGAAAAATCCTAACTAACAGCTTGAAATACTTATATTATTTCCCAACAATCTCCCCCTAACTTAAATTCTTAACAAAGTACTTTAAGTTTCTATACAAATAAGGAAATAAGTACAAAGTAAACTATTATATACAAACTAAGGCATCCAAAAACTTATATATAACAACTGTGCAAGCTTCTGCCTTATAGATTTTATGAAGTCTCTTTTCAACTCCTATTTATCACATTCAATCGTCATTGAGCTCATTTGGTGTAGCCACTCTTTTGGCAAATCAAGAAATTCAAAACTGTAAAATCTGTTGGATCCGTCTGCAAGTTTGAGTCTATATGTCATGGAATTTTCATATAGATCAAGCTGTACAATCTTCACTTCCTTGGCAGCTTCTATATCCATTCTGGTGGATTATTGATCAAACATGCTTCTAAGATCCTTTAAGTTATTCTACACCCACACTATTGGTGACCTAGAGTGGCTAGTCGTCCCAATATTGTGCATTTGGGTTAGCTCATATCTAGTCATCTTCTGAACTATTTGGATCAGGCTTTTGTACTCCTCTTCTGGACCAGATTCTCTTTTAATTACAAAATGATATACCAGATCAATGTTATCCATTGATTTGGCATACCAATAAGTAATTGGTGGTTTGGAGAAGTCATGTTGATCAAGAGCCTTTTCTATTTCCATTGCCTTTTGTAACTCTTGGTCAAACAAAACTCTCTTGACTTGATCAAAGTTTGCTTGATGAATAACTTCAGGTTGAGGAACAGCAACAGTTTGAGGGGGGTCTTGGACTTGTTTGGAGGCCTTTTCCTTTTCCTTTTCCATATCTCTATCATACAAGGCCTGAAGTTTGTCTGTTGGCCATGATTGTGAAATGACTTTCGAGACACCGGCACTTGCAGAGAAGTTTATAAAAAATTTTCTGTGTTCTCCCTTTGAAGGCCCTGTTGGCCTATTTCTCTTCTTCTGATTTTCTTTAACCACAAACCCACGTAAATAGTCTCCAAGGGTTTCATCATCCCCCATAGAAGCTTGTGCTTGCTGATCCAGGATTTGATCTTGTTCTTCTGCTAATTTTCTAGCCAATTCAGCATCATGGGCATCTTGGGCATATTTTGAAACCAATTTGATCTTTGGAGGCTCAATTAAAATGCCCTTTCCTTTATCTGTGGTTGCTGCTGAGACTATTGTTGTGGCTTGGAATGCTGGGGATGGTTCTTGAATGCTTTCTCTTATAGACACTCCTCCTGGCCTTTTAATAGAAACAGCTTGAGCTTCTGGACTAACAGTTTGAGTAACAGTTGGGACTGTTAGCCTAGAAGCTAAAGCTGCCAGTGGTGAACTTGAAGCTTTTTGGACTGATAGTGGGATCTCCTGATTCTCCCCCTTTTCGGATGCATTGGTTTGATCAGAAGGACCAAAAACCTTTGCTAACAGGGTTTGAACTAGCTTTTCAAGTTGAACAATCTTATTTCCATATAGCTTCAACCCAAGCTGAAACTGGGCAAGCTTTTGTTGTTGGCCTGACGAGAGCTGTTGTAGAGCAATGATTTGGGAACCCTGTGCAGTAATTATGGACTTGTAATGTTCCAGAATAGCTACAACAGGTTTCAGTTATTGATCCGTTAAAGCCATGAGTTGCAGACTAGCCTCAAGATCTTCAAATGATAAAGGGATTTGAGATCTATCACTGGCACCAATACCAGAAGTAGAAGAAACATTTGGGCCCCTTTGTTCTTGGTTCTGGGGACTTCCAGAAGGTGCTTGCACACCCTCTGTTGCCATGGGAGTGGTCTTAGGGATGTTGGTACTGTCCTGTGCCCTTGTGCAGAGACATCTAGTACCAGCCACAAAACCCATAAGAACATCCTCAGAAGGGATGTTCACCTCCATATTGAGGGTGGGAGGGTCCTCAGTAGGTTCCCTTTCGATATGTTGAAAGTATCCTCTTTCACAGGGTTATTTGGCTCTGGTGGTTGAACTGAGGAGGAAGGAGATCCTACTGCCCTTTGTCTCTTTTTGGTGTACATTATTAGTCATGAGGCTTGGGAGGTATGTGTAGTAGAAGGATAAGAGGGAATGTTTATATCATGAGGAGTGGGTTGGGATCCTGGGGGTGAAGCAGTAATGTGGGGCTCAGCCTGCTCAGGATCCTCTCCTCTTTTTCTTGAAAAGATAATCTGCATTGCTTGAGGCAATGAGACATCTACATCATGAAAATTTGCACTCGGTTTCAAAAGTCTTGTTACAGAAGGTAAAGAGTGCCTATGGGAAACATATTTCCTTTTATCTAATTTTAAAAAATTGCAAGATTTTGCAATTATTTCAGCCAAAAACCGAGGATACATAAAAAATTTCCCATTCTTTAAGGCATGGTGTCTTAACATTCCTTAAAAAATCATATTGGAAAAGTTGAACTGTTGGCTTGTGGATAAGCAAACTAGGGCAGTTGCAATATTTGATGAAAATCCAGACCAACCAGTCCTTTTAGGGCTTAAGCACTGTCGAAGAATGTGTACAAAATATTTCCATTTGGGACCAAAATGTGCTTTATAAAAAGTAAATGAATCTGTTGGGCCCCTATACCCTATTTCAAACACACCTTCATGTAAAACAGTGAGGGATAGATCAGATATACCAGAAGCATCTTTCAAATGCAGATGCTGTAGAATGGACTCCTCTGTGATGATAATTGTATTACCATCAATGGTAGAAACAAAAGAAGTGATTCCCTCTTGGGTATTTACAGTGGCTGCTTTTAGGGGTGTTCAAAAAATTCCGAAACTGAAAAACCGATACGAAAAACTGAAAAACCATTCCGATTTTGAGGTTAACCGAACCGAAATTTAATTATCTTCGGTTTGGTTAACCGAACCGAAAAAAACCTTCGGTTTCGGTTTCGGTTTAAGTTCACACTTTTGGTAACGGACGGTTAACCGAAAAACCGATAAAAATTTTAATTTTATATATTTTAACTTTTAGGCTTATAAATATTAACATTTATCCCAACAATAATTTAAAATTTTAACATACTTATTAGTTTACATCAATTGTTAAATCCAAAACTACAAAAAATTTATACTAGAACAAATTAATTTATGAAGATTATAAACTAGTTTTCTTGTTTCTATTAGATTTTTAAAGATAATTTTTAATCTTTTAAAGATATTATATAGATAATTTATAGTTTTATTCATCGCTATTATTATCTTTGGCATTTGAAATTTCTAGAAATTATTTGTTGGAATTTTTTAATTGAAATTTAATTTATTAATTAAAAAATGGTTAATTGGTTAACCGAATAACCGAACCGAAAAAACCGGTAAACCGATTATCGGTTAACCGGTATTTTCGGTTTAGGTTTAGGTTCACGAATTCCTCGAACCGGTATCTCCGGTTAACCATCCGAAATGCAATTTTCGGTTCGGTTAACCATCCATGAACACCCGTAGCTGCTTTCCAGAATTGCTCTATGTGAAGGACGTATATAGTAGGGTTGACAGTAAGGGCATAGTGGATATGAGAATGACGATGGAAATCCATCATTTCATGGAAGGGTTGCAGTTCAGCATGTTTGAGGGAGTATAGGAGGCAGTTGTGCTCTTTAACAAACTCCATTGGTGATCACAAACGAGAGGATTTAGGGTTTGGCTCGACAATTTGAAAATTGCACACAGAGAGAACGAAAACGGACTCTGGAAGATATTTTGCAACTGATAGTTGCAATCAAACAAAACTGGGACTATTTAGGGTTGGATTTTAAAAAACATCTAGTCCCGCGTACATCCTCCTTAGTAACGACTGAAATGCCCTGCACACTTAACAGACCAAGTGAACAACTAACAGTCCGTGAAAATGAACTAGCAGCTTGAGAATAGTCTCAAGCTGTTAGTTATTTACTGAGCAGCATCTAATGTAACAGTGTCTCCCCCTTAACTAAGCACATATAGTAAATGTTTTTCACATAGTATAGAGGATAGTAATGTAAGATAGATTAATCCCAGATTGGGGTCCTGATTGACCAACAAGACACACATACATAGTTTGAAGTGCCAATCCCAAGTCCTGAAGTAACAGCTCCAACTAATAGGGAAACAATCCCATCTCCAGATCAAAATATTACTGAAGCAGAATCATCAAGTGGTGCAGAAGGTGATGACACCAATTTGGGAAGCTCATTTCAGATAGAAAGTGAACCTACACTCAGGGTCCCCAAATATCATCCTCTTAACCAGATAATGGGAGATCCACGCACTCTTGTGCAGACAAGGACAATGATCCACAAGGAATCAACTGCTTCTGAAGAGGCAGTTCCTGAATTCAGTCTAGCTGCCTTTGAACATGCATGCTTTATGTCACAATTAGAACCAAAGAAGGCATCTGAGGCTCTGAAGGATCCATCTTGGATTGAGGCCATGCAATAAGAGCTTTTGCAATTCAAGATTCAGAATGTGTGGACACTGGTTGATTCGCCTAAAGGAAAGAGGGCAATTGGTACAAGATGGGTTTTCAGGAATAAAAACGATGAAAGAGGTGTAGTGATCAAAAACAAAGCAAGGCTAGTAGCTCAAGGTTATACTCAAGAAGAAGGAATAGACTATGATGATGTCTTTGCCCCAGTAGCAAGGATTGAAGCCATCAGATTGTTCGCCAGTTATAAACGGTTCAAGGTGTATCAAATGGATGTGAAATCTGCATTCCTATATGGTACAATTGAAGAAGAGGTATATGTGTGTCAACCTCCTGGGTTTGAAGACTATAAGTATCCTGACAGAGTCTACAAGTTAGACAAGGCACTCTATGGGCTTCACCAACTCCTAGAGCATGATATGACACTTTGTCTTCCTACCTACTCCAGAATGGTTTCAAGAGAGGTATACTGGACAAGACATTATTCACAAAGTCTATCAATTCAGAGATCCTTCTTGTTCAGATCTATGTTGATGACATCATCTTTGGATCAACAAATGACATCCTTTGCAAGGAATTTGAGACTCTAATGCACAAAAAGTTTCAAATGAGTTCAATGGGAGAACTAACTTTCTTTCTAGGATTGTGTAACATCCTCGAATCCAATTACTGTAATTCGGATTTATTTAGACGGATAAATTATAATTAAGTTGAAGTATGAACAATGATTAAGTATTTGAAATATTTAAAAGTTTGTTGCTATTTTAAGAAGTTACGAAGTTTGAGAATTAATAATTATTATTATTATTATTATGGAGTATTATGAATTATAAAAGTTAGTAATGATAAATTTAAGAAAAAATAAGTATTTATGGAACCGGTTAAGTTGAGGGGTGAAATGTGCAAAATGGGAAAGATGGGAATAAAAAGGCTAAAAGCCTTTCATTTCACACTCTTCACTCTCTCTCTCTACACTCTCTCTCTAGAAACTCTCTCTACTTCTCTCTAGAATATCTCTCAAACCGACCGGCCGATTATCGAGATTTATGCGTCATTGGAAAGATCTCGAGGAGTACTACAACAATCTACGGTTGCATTCGAGGTTTCGTATGAATTGAGGTAAGAATCGACCCTTTTGAGCTTTTATATTCGGTTTTGAAGAACATGAATTCAAGTTTATCATTTTTATGTGATTTAGAGCTAGTTTTGCTTGAGTTTTAGCAAGAATATGATAGTGTATGTATAATAGAATCGAAACTAGGCTCAATACATGACATATCAGTGATTTTAGACTTAGAAATGCATGTTTTAAAGCTGTAAAGATGAAAAAACTCGAGAATACCAAGAACAAAGTCGAAATGCAAGAACAAACTCGATTTTGGTACTAGATTCGAGTATGTATTCGAGTTTAACCCTCAAATTCGAATATGGGTTCGAATTTAACCCTCAAACTCGAATGGGGTTCTAGTTTAGTCCCTTAAATTCGAATGGGGATGCGAATTTAGCCCCTTAACTTCGAATTTGATACCCAAAATTGAAACTCACTCTCTAGACTCGAATATATTGAATGAAACACGTAAACAACACATAAAATAACAAAAGTTATTCAAAGGATAAGGTTTGAATCTGAGTTGGGTTCAAACTTAATTGTGGTTCGAATTTGGACATGGGTCCGGAATAAGGAAAAATATTGCAAAACTTATAAAACTTGGTTTTATGGAATTAAACAGTTATTGACACGATGTGTTGTTACAACTGACTTACAGGTCCCTTGTGGTGTTGTTTAACCCACAATGGGGTACTTTGTGGATCCGGTTGAAAATCCGAAGAGAAATAATAATATTAAAGTTTAATTACGCACCCACTGTGAGTACATTAGATTTCGCATATTTATATCTGTTTTATGTTATATTTGCCTCCTGAGACCTGTTGCTTCATTTATTGTTTTGAATTCTACTAACTTGCGTAGATTTAGATGCACATTCATACTTGTTGCATGTCCGTTCGATTGTTGTGCATCTAGTGATGGACCGGTGGGTCGCATCGATTACTCCAAGGTTGCTAGCACACCAATGGACACTCATAAACAACTTGATGCAGATAAAGAAGGAGTGGATGTGGATATTCATTTGTATCGGTCCTTGATAGGTTCACTAATGTATCTCACATCCTCTAGACCAGATATATTGTTTGTTGTTTGTGTTTGTGCCAGATTCCAATGTGCTCCAAAGGATTCACATCTGTTTGCTGTTAAGAGAATCTTTAGATATCTAAAAGGTCAACCAAAATTAGGCCTATGGTATCCTAAGGACTCTCCTCTTGAACTAACAGCCTACTCTGACAGTGACTGTCGAGGTTGCAACAGAGACAGGAAATCAACAACTAGAGGATGTCAATATCTAGGAGCTAGACTAGTCTCTTGGCAGTGCAAAAAGCAAACCACAGTCTCCACTTCATCCACTGAGGTAGAATATGTTGCAGCTGCCAGCTGCTGCTCTTAGGTCATGTGGATTCAGAACCAACTAAGAGACTATGGTATGAACTTTCTATCTATTCCTATTTACATTGACAATTCAAGTGCAATCAGTATTTTACAAAATCCAGTAAAATTTCCCAAAACCAAGCACATAGATATAGATTTCATTTTATAAGGGATTGTAATGGAAAGAAATTAATCCAAGTTACCAAAATTCATACTGATGATCAGTTAACAGATCTTTTTACTAAACCTTTGATGTAGGAAGATTCACCTTTCTGGTATCCAATATTGGTATGGTAAATATGGATTAATCTATCTTACATTACCATCCTCTATACTATGTGAAAAACATTTACTATATGTGCTTAGTTAAGGGGGAGCCACTGTTACATTAGATGCTGCTCAGTAAATAACTAACAACTTGAGACTATTCTGAAGCTGCTAGTTCACTTTCTCGGACTGTTAGTTGTTCACTTGGTCTGTTAAGTGTGCAGGGCATTTCAGTCATTACTAAGGAGGATGTACGCGGGACTAGATATTTTTCAAAATCCAAACCCTTAAAAGTCCCAGTTTCGTTTGACTACAACTATCAGTTGCAAAATATCTTCCAGAGTCCGTTTTCATTCTCTCTCTGTGCGATTTACAAATTGTCGAGCCAAACCCTAAATCCTCTCGTTTGTGATCACCAATGGAGTTTGTTAAAGATCACAATTGCATCCCATACTCCCTCAAACATGCTGAACTGCATCCCTTCCATGAAATGATGGATTTCCTTCGTCATTCTCATATCCACTATGCCCTTACTGTCAACCCTACTATATACGTCTCTCACATAGAGCAATTCTAGAAAGCAGCCACTGTAAATACCCAAGAGGGAATTACTTCTTTTGTTTCTACCATTGATGGTAATACCATTACCATCACAGAGGAGTCCATTCGACAGCATCTGCATTTGCAAGATGCTTTAGGTATGTCTGATCTATCCCTCACTTCTTTACATAAAGGTCTATTCGAAATAAGGTATAGGGGCCCAACAGAT
This sequence comes from Centrapalus pauciflorus, assembly GCA_020465985.1. NCBI lineage: Eukaryota > Viridiplantae > Streptophyta > Magnoliopsida > Asterales > Asteraceae > Centrapalus > Centrapalus pauciflorus. The sequence continues at coordinate 785,791 of JAANYP010003133.1, forward strand.
TCATTTACTTTTAATAAAGCACATTTTGGTCCCAAATGGAAATATCTTGTACACATTCTTCAACAGTGCTTAAGCCTTAAAAGGACTGGTTGGTCTGAATTTTCATCAAATATTGCAACCGCCCTAGTTTGCTTATCCACAGGCAAACAGTTCAACTTTTCCAATATGATTTTTCAAGGAATGTTAAGGCACCATGCCTTAAAGAATGGGAAATTTTTGATGTATCCTCGGTTTTTGGCTGAAATTGCAAAATCTTGCAATTCTTTAAAATTACACAAAAGGATATATGTTTTCCATAGACACTCTTTACCTTCTGTAAAAAGACTTTTGAAACCGAGTGAAAATTTTCATAGTGTAGATGTCTCATTGCCTTAAGCAATGCAGATTATCTTTTCAAGAAATAGAGGAGAGGATCTTGAGCAGGCTCAGCCCCACATTACCGCTTCACCCCAAGGATCCCAACCCACTCCACATGATACAAACATTCCCTCGGATCCTTCTACTACACATACCTCCCAAGACTCACCCCTAAAAATGTACACCAAAAAGAGACAAAGGGCTGTAGGAGCTCCTTCCTCCTTAGTTCAACCACCAGAGCCAAATAACCCTGTGCAAGAGGATACTTTTGCACAGCATATCGAAAGGGAACCCACTGACGACCCTCCCACGCTCAATATGGAGGTGAAAATCCCTTCTGAGGATGTTCATATGGGTTTTGTGGCTGGTACTACTAATGTCTCTGCACAATGGGCACAGGTAATTACCAACATCCCTAAGACAACTCCCGTGGCAACAAAGGGTGTGCAAGCACCTTCTGGAAGTCCCCAGAACCAAGAACAAACGGGACCAGATGTTTCTTCTACTTCTGGTATTGGTGCTAGTGATAGATCTCAAATCCCTCTATCATTTGAAGATCTTGAGGCTAGTCTGCAACTCATGGCTTTACGGATCAACAACTGAAACCTAATGTAGCTATTCTGGAACATTACAAGTCCATAATTACTGCACAGGATTTCCAAATCAATGCTCTACAACAGCTCTCATAAGTCCAACAGCAAAAGCTTGCCCAGTTTCATCTTGGGTTGAAGTTATATTATAATAAGATTGTTAAGCCTGAAAAGCTAGTTCAAACCCTGTTAGTAATTGTTTTAGGTCCTTCTGATCAAACCAATGCATCCAAAAATGGGGAGAATCAGGAGGTCTCACTATCAGTCCAAACAGCTTCAAGTTCACCACTGGCAGCTTCAGCTTCTAGGCTAACAGTCCCAACAGTTTCTCAAACTGTTAGTCCAGAAGCTCAAGCTGTTTCTATTAAAAAGCCAAGAGTAGTATCTATAAGAGAAAGCATTCAAGAACCATCCCTAGCAGTCCAAGCCACAGCAGTTGTCTCAGCAGCAACCACAGATAAAGGAAAGGGCATTTTGATTGAGCCTCCAAAGATCAAATTTGTTTCAAAAGAAACCCAAGTTGCCCATGATGCTAAATTGGACAGAAAATTGGCAGAAGAACAAGATCAAATCCTGGATCAGCAAGCACAAGCTTCTATGGGGGATGATGAAACCCTTGGAGACTATTTACGTTGGTTTGTGGTTAAAGAAGAAGAAGAGAAAAAGGCCAACAGGGCCTTCAAAGGGAGAACACAGAAAATTTTTGATAAACTTCTCTGCAAGTGCTGGTGTCTCTAAAGTCATTGCACAATCATGGCCAACAGACAAACTCCAGGCCTTGTATGATAGAGAAATGGAGAAGGAAAAGGAAAAGGCCTCCAAACAAGTCCAAGACCCCCCCTCAAACTGTTGCTGTTCCTCAACCTGAAGTTATTCATCAAGCAAAGTTTGCTCAAGTCAAGAGAGTTCTGTTTGACCAACAGTTACAAAAGGCAATGGAAATTAGGAAAAGGCTCTTGATCAACATGACTTCTCCAAACCACCAATTACTTACTGGTATGTCAAATCAATGGATAACGTTGATCTGGTATATCATTTTGTAATTAAAAGAGAAGCTGGTCCAGAATAGGAGTACAAAAGCCTGATCCAAATAGTTCAGAAGATGACTAGAGATGAGCTAACCCAAATGCACAATATTGGGATGGCTAGCCACTCTAGGTCACCAATAGTGTGGGTTCAGAATAACTTAAAGGATCTTAGAAGCATGTTTGATCCAGAATCCACCAGAATAATTATAGAAGCTGCCAAGAAAGTGTAGATTATACAGCTTGATCTATATGCAAAATCCATGACATATAGACTCAAACTTGCAGACAGATCCAACAGATTCTACAGTTTTGAATTTCTTGATTTGCCAAAAGAGTGGCTACACCAAATGAGCTCAATAAAGATTGAATGTGATAAAGAGGGTTCGAAAAGAGACTTCATAAAAGCTATAAGGCAGAAGCTTGCACAGTTGTAATATGTAAGTTTTTGGATGCCTTAGTTTGTATATAACAGTTTTACTTTTTACTTATTTCCTTATTTGTATAGAAACTTAAAGTCTTTTGTTAAGAATTTAAGTTAGGAGGAGATTGTTGGGAAATAATATAAGTATTTCAAGATGTTAGTTAGGATTTCTCAGACTGTTAGTAGTATTTCTGCGTAATTACAAAGTTCGAGCTGCTAGTTCAAGAAACTCAAGCTGCTAGTTCAAAAGTTCAAGCTGCCAGAGACAAAGTTCAAGCTGCTCAACAGATAGATAACAGAAAGTGCTAAAATTCAGGAAGTGATAAAGATTTCAAGATGTGAAGATCTTCCAAGGATATCTACTACCAGCGAAATCATAGTTCGTCAAGGAAACAAATCAGAAGGCTATAAATAGAGATAGACTAGGTCTTTCTCATGTAATTGTGGTGCTCAAGTTTTTCATATTGTAATTACATTCTGATAAAAGTTTCTAAAGCCTTTAAGGTTGAAAAACCCTAAGAACAGTTTGTGTTCTTCGTCTAATCAAACAGATTAGAGGTGATTGTAATCAGAGTTTGGCAATATAAAGGATTCTGATATACAATGTGTTTATTTGATTTTCTGTGTTGATTATCTATTCTTTATTGTTTTGAAAGTTTTCTTAAAACAATTAAGTGTTATTCCGCAAACTTCTTAATTTGAATTTGATTCAAAACACGGTTATTGGTTTAACTCTGATTTATTAAAAGCAGTTAATCTTAGGTGATTTTGATCTTGACAAAAACTTTGAACTTTGATTGAAAAATTACTTTAATCTCTAAGGGGGAGATTCTAAGGAACATATATATATATATATATATATATATATATATATATATATATATATATATATATATATATATATATATATATATATATATATATATATATATATATATAGATGAAAACAATTTTAATTGTAAAAGTTCAGGGGGTTTATTGTAATTCTTGTATTCGTTTAAATGTATAAATATAAGGTAGTCGTACTTTTTTAAGTACGAATCACATAGTTGTATTCTTTTCTGTGCAACAAAAGAATAGGAGATCAGAGAGAAACAGAAAAGTGATTGTAATATTTTCTATCTCTTAATCAAATCATTCGGTGGTATTTGATTCTGATCTTGTGTTCTTATTGTATTAATCTGAGTTGCTTGTTGATTTTGAAATATTAGGGACTAAATATGTCAATATTAAAAACCTTAGTTTAGGAGTATATAAACAAATTCTAAGGGAATTTGTTTATAGACTTTGTCATTTTATTCTTTGTTTTTCATGTACAGAGCAAAGTCAATCATTCAATAAAAAGCAAGATTTGTGTTCAATGTGTTGATTCTCCAAGATATTGATTTCACAATTGTTATCTGAGCCTATGGGGTGAATCAAACTCAAAAATCGTGCATGTTTAATGCTGTAATTTCTTGAATTTTTAACTGTTCTTGAGAAAAGTTTCGAAATCTGAAATTCTTGTTTGGTTTTTGATTCATAGAGTATTTGATCCTGATTAGATCATTGAGTGTGACTTTTTAAAGGCGATTTTAATGATATAAGATTCGATTTCCATCTCCTAACAAACAACTTTTGATTGGAGATTTTCTGAATTTTTGAAAAAGTTCATGTTCTTGAGTTTTATTGTGCGATTTGGCTTTTTAGTCAAGAATTAGCCAAATTGTGTTCATTAAAGTTGTTTCTACTTTAAGAATGAGTCTACTTTATGTTTTTTAAGTCCATTCATGAAATTGTTGGCAAAACTAGTTGATTTGGACTTGAAAACCTGAAAAACAGTTGAATTTCGAAGTATATTTGCAAACACTTTGATATTCGAAGTATGTGCTTCAATGTTTGAATTTCGTGCTTAGTGATTCGAAATTGAGTCTTTAACATTCGGGATTCAGTAAGTGTTCTACGAATTTCAAGTTAAGTCTTTCGAAATTCATTCCACATTCTTCGAGTTTCACCTTGTGTCATTAGAGATTCATACTTATTCATTCGAGATTCGTTCTTAATCACTCGGGATTCATTTCTCATTAATCGAGATTTTCTATTTACTGATCGAGGTTCATTCAAATTCATTCGAAATTCATGTTGTTTCACTCGAAAATTACTTTGAGTCATTCGGGATTTACTCTGTTTCATTCAAAATTCATTCAACACTCTTCGAGATTCATCGAAATTCATTAAACACTCTTCGAGATTCATTCTGTGCAATTTGAGATTCATCCTTTACAAATCGAGATTCATTCTTAACTATTCGAAATTCATCCTTAGTCATTTGAGATTCAAGGCTATATCATTCAAAATTTACTATATGACCTTTGCTGCTTCTTGAGGCCATAACTTTTGACTGGAATGTCGTTACAAGGCCTACCATATGTAAAAACAAAGCTTGAATCAAGATCTGAGATTTTAAGAACTCATTTAGCTAGTTTGGGCAATTTCGAGGCCCAATTTGACTCCAAAAAGAAGTTACATGAATTTTTCTGTAAAGAAGCTGAAAAATCAACGTCCAAAAGTGACTTCGCAGCTGATTTTCACAAAGTCATCAACCTCAAATACATCTTTTAGAGCTTCAACTTTTGATTTCTATCCTTATACAACATTCTGATCTTTCATTGTTGTGTTGACCATAGTTGACTTTTGTTGACTTCATTTTTTAACTAGTTTGATTTCTTTTGTGCAGATTTCGATAAGATGTTTCAAGATAACTAAACAGCCAAAGATATACACATTCAAGAACTCGAAGCTACAGTTGATGTTTATCAAGAGAGATACAAGCTTGATCAGGTGCTGGTTCCTTAACTTAAAGATGAGTTATCTTGTGCTGATAATCAAGTTAAAGTGTTGACTGAAGAAAATGTTGAACTTTTCAAGAAATTAAAGTCTGATGAATGTGAAATAAAAGTTTTGATTTCCGAAAAAGAAGAACATTAATGTGAAATATCTGAATTATCAAAGGAACTTGAAGATTCTAAACAGAGGAATTTTCAGAATGCAACTCAACTAAATTATCTTTTGCCTGAACAATCTGATTTGTACAAGAAACTTAAAGATCTTGAAGAAACACTTTCAAAGACAAATTATCCTGATCAAAGCTATATTTCAAACAGATCTAAGGAATTTTTTTGAGGCATCCTCCTTGATTAGTGATATAAATGATAACACCAGGATCATCATACAACCCAATAATTAATATGCAAATTAAATTGATAAACTTAAAGCAGTTTTAAGTAGCTCCACACTAAAGCAAGAAAATGTATATATCTACAGTGATATAGTCTAACTATTACAACATCTTGATTGAATTTAATAACAACATATCCCAGCCCCAAAGCTATATCGTCCATGTACCATATAGCTTCTAAGGTCACCGAGATATGAAATGAAATGCCTAAAAAGAAGGTCCAGCTACACCTTTTCCTTTGCCTGAAAACATTGAAAGTCAACGGGTAAGCTAATGCTTAGTGAGATAACAGATTATATATTCAACAAATATTTCTTTACAAACTATCGTGAAAATGGGCAGTACAAGCCCCATTACATGTGAAAACCATACAGTGCAAGCATGGGGTTTGGCAGTTAAAATGTTGATCGGGGATGTGCTGAACCTGACCAAGTAAGTGTACGGGATGATCAGTACCCGACAGTGCCCTACTGTCAGCCCGAGTCCAGGTCGCATCAGATTGTGAAGTAACAATCATGTAGTGCAAGCATGAATTATAAAATGCACTTTCAAATGAACGCTGGCTACATGTTTTTCACATGTCAAGTACGAGTGTGCATGATAACAATGAATCATATGTGGGTGCCAATTGATATTTGATAGTGTATCAATGTCAGTATCTGCTTAAAACTTAATTCTAAAAAGTTAAGTAAAATGAACTGGAATTCGGACCACATCCGAATTTCATATGAACCCGAAATCCAGATGGCCAGAAGTCCATCCTTAGTAATTGTGCTTGTAACCTCATCCAAAATTCGGATGGTTCATGATCCGAAATTCGGATGGCTTGGGGATCCGAAATTCGTGTCTATACTTAGTGATTTTCCAGGAATTTCAATCCGAGATTGTATGTGGTCCGAAACTCGGATATGATCTGGACTTGGATGGATACGAGTTGTAAATGGGTCCAAAATTCAGATGACCCGAATTGTGTTCATCATATCCGAATTTCACACTTATACTTTTTCGCTATTTTCCAGATTTCACTTTTGGTAATTAATGCCTATTTTGTGACTGGAAACTATTGATATTAACTTAATTGTACTCTTTTAACACTTTATAACATAAAAATATGACTTAAATATACCAAAATCAGCTCCTTTTTATCCCTTTTTCTTCATTGTCGAAGAACACACACTAAAACACACATTTAATTTCAAAAATCACACCTATAGTTTGAATCAGGAACTGAAATTTGGTGTGTAGCATCGCTAACCCTCGCTTTTCATATCAACCATAATAAACAACATGCATTGAGATCCAAGTGATTCGGTTCTTCACAAAACCGAACACATAAACTCAATATTTCGAAGCTTTTTAGTAATTCTTACCTCAAATCGTTGACAAATCTGGGTATAGCTCTTTAATTGCAACTTGTATCCAGATTTCTAGCACTTAACTTCCACGAATTTGTGTTCTTTGAATTGAATCCGTGAAGTTCAGATGGTGAGGGAGAGCATACGGTGGAGTTAGAGAGAGAAAGTGAGTAACTTAAATGAGCAATTATTCTCCCTTTTATTTGTTGTTTTGCATTATTTGAAAATTACACCCCTCAGCTTCGTATTTTCTTATTTAAACTGTTTTAAGTGTCCGGGTCGATTTCTCATTGTTATGCTTGCTCAAAAAACTACGATGAGGATTTCTCCTCATTAATTATCATATTTAAAATTTGTGAACTTAACTGAAATAATAATTCCATTAATGCATTAAATTGAGTCTTAAACTCTAAATTACAAGTGCTTATAAAGTAGGGATGTTACAGCATGGGCTTCACCACGCGTATACTTAGTCTGCGAAGTCAAGCTGCGCTAAACAAACTTGGGTACTTGGTCTTCATATCCTCTTCAGACTCTCAAGTGTGGTTAGCTCCCATGTGATGCTTCCACTTGACCAGCACCATCTTGATCTCTTTGTTTCGAAGTTTCTTGACTTTGGTCTCAAGTACGCACTCCGGCTCATCCACGAACCTTAGTCGTTCGTCAACCTTTATCTCAGAATGGTCAGTCCATGGTTCCCTCTCGGGGTGCCAGACTTTTTCTTATATAGCCCACATGGAAGACGGGGTGAACTCCCAATAGTTCTTCCGGTAAGTCCAAGTGATAGGACTGATTTCCAACCTTTTCAAGTATCCGAAAGGGTCCTACAAACCGAGGAGATACCTTTCCTCGCTTAACAAATCTGGTGACACCTTTCATTGGAGACACCTTTAAATACACTCAATCGTCTTTTTGAAACTCTATAGCTTTATGACGGCGATCGTGATAGTTCTTTAGTCGAACCTGTGTCGTTTTCATTTATTGACAGATGAGCTGGATCTTTTCATTTGTTTCTTGAAGTAGAGCTGGCCCAGCAATAGGTGTTTCTCCTATTTCCCTCCAACAAGTTGGAGTCCTACACTTCCTTCCATACAGGAACTCGAACGGTGCCAATTTGATGGTTGAATGGTAACTATTGTTGTGGGAGAATTCATCCAATGGAAGGTGATCGTCCAAGTTACCACCCAAATCCATGACACAAGCTCTTACCATGTCCTCCAAGGTAAAGATCGTCCTTTCGCTTTGCCCATCGGATTGGGGTCTATAGGCAGTACTCATTGCAATACGAGTACCAAGACCGAGTTGTAAGGCAGCCCAGAAGTTTGAAGTGAATCTACTATCTCGGTCAGAGACAATAGAATTGGGCACACTATGCCTTGTGACTATATCGTTCACATAGATTTGGGCCAATCGGTCTAAGGAGTAGGTTTCTCGAATAGGTATGAAGTGAGCAGATTTGGTTAGTCGATCAACAATGACCCAAATGGAATCATGTTGACGAGGAGTCTTGGGTAACTTGGTTATGAAGTCCATGGTAATATGATCCCACTTCCATTCCGGAATAGGAAGAGGTTGCATACTACCATATGGTTGTTGGTGTTCAGCTTTGACCAATCTGCATGTTCGGCATTTCTCCACATACTGTCCAACATCTCTTTTCAACCCTGGCCACCAGAAGTCAGCTTTCAAGTCGTTCTACATTTTTGTGCTTCCAGGGTGAATTAAAAACTTAGATTGGTGAGCTTTTTCTAGGATTGCATCTCGCATATTTCCAAACTTAGGAACCCATACTCTACCATATACACCTTTGAGTCCGGTTCCATCGTCTTGCATTATTGGTAATTGAATCCTGACGTTCTCATTTTTAACATTCTTCTCCTTTAGAGCCTGCAGTTGAGCAGCCCTTACATCATTGATAATAGTGGAGGTCAGTATAGTAGAAGTCAAGGCATAACAATAAGCTTTCTAGTAAGCTTTCCTACTCAAAGCATCTGCCACCACATTTTCCTTTCCTGGGTGTAGAGAATTTCACAGTCGTAGTCCTTGATCAGCTCCATATACATTCGTTGCCTCATATTCAAGTCCTTCTGACTGAATATATACTTTAAGCTCTTGTGGTCAGTGTAGAGCTGGCATTTTGTCCCGTATAGATAATGTCTCTAGAGCTTCAAGGCAAATGTCACATTAGTTAATTCTAAGTTGTGAGTGGAATAGTCTTTCTCATGGGGCTTGAGTTGTCTAGAAGCGTATGGTATGACATTTCCCCGTTGCATCAATACTGCTCCAAGTCCCATGCCTGATGCAACTGTGTAGACTATAAAGTCCTCGTTCTCTTTTGGCAAGGCCAACACCGGTGCTTCGCTCAGCAACTTTTTCAATCTTTCAAATGTCGTTTGTTGTTCCACTTCCCAAAAAAAGTTGTGTTCTTGCGAGTAAGCTTGGTGAGCGGAACGTCAATTTTGGAGAAGTCTTTGATGAATCGGCGATAGTAACCTGCCAATCCCAAGAAACAGCGAATCTCAGAGGCATTACGAGGTGATTCCCAGTTCTGGATAGCCTCGATCTTCGCAAGATCAACAGCAATACCAGCACCAGATATCACGTGCCCCAAGAATTGGATTTGAACTGAACGTTGAGAAGAATCAAGTTAACAAAGAGTTTACAAGTGAGTATAGGGATCAAGAAATTGTTTGAAATGTTGAGATGTACCAGCCTCAACCAGAATTCATATTTTGAGAATTTAGCATAAAGTCGCTCTTTGCACAGCAACTCTGGTAATTCTCTTAAATGTGTAGCATGGTCTTCTTTGGTCTTCAAATAGATAAGAATGTCATTGATGAACATGATGACAGATTTGTCAAGCATTGGCCGGCAAACTCTATTCATGAGATCCATAAAAGCAGCTGGCGCATTCGTATGATCGAACGGCATCACTAGAAACTCGTAGTGTCCGTAATGAGTTCTAAAAGCCGTTTTAGGAATATCGTCTTTGTGATCTTTGAGCTGATAATATCCCTATTGAAAATCAATCTTCGAGAAGTAACTAGAACCTTACAACTGGTCGAAGAGATCATCAATCCAGGGCAATGGGTATTTACTTTTTATTGTCACTTTGTTGAGTTCACGGTAGTCGATGCACATACGCAATATGCCATCCTTCTTCTTAACAAACAATACAGGAGCGCCCACGGAGAAGAACTTGGGCAAATAAAGCCTTTGTCAGTCAGCTCCTGTAATTGTTTCATCATTTCCTACATTTTGGTGGTAGGGAGCTTTGGCTATAGGAGCAGCTCCGAGAATGAGATCAATACGGAATTCCACCTAACGGTCAGGTGGCAATCTCGAGAAGATTTAGTTTCAGCCTTTGCATCAACAACGTAGGCTAGATAAGCGAAACAACCCTTAGCAACGTGCTTTCGGGGCTTAGCGATTGAAATAAGGCATAAGTCGCCTTTTTGTCTGTCACCGTAGATACATATGTCACGACCCTCAGGAGTGGTAATCTTGATCATTCTCTTTTTGCATACTATCTGAGCCTCGTTTTGGATAAGCCAGTCCATACCCAGTTTAACATCGAACTCTCTGAATTCCATAGGAATTAAGTCTATATTGAATACTACGTCTTCTATTAGTAAAGTGCAATTCCTATATACCTTATCTGCCTAACTAATATATTGCTAGCAGTCTTAATGTCAATTACGAATTGCAAATTCAAAGTAGGCATGTTTAGTTGATGAGCAAATGAAGTGGAGACAAATAACGATTGGCTCCGGAATCAAATAGAATGCGTGCAGGAATTGAATTAATTAAGAACGTACCAGTGACCACCTCCGGGTCATCTTTTTCTTCCTCACCTGTGATCTGAAAAGCCCTTATTGGAGCTTGGAGCTCTCTGAGTTTGATTCCTGCGAGCAGTGGAAGCTCCAGAAGATCTTGTGGTTGATTGCTGAGCACTTTGATCTCTTGGGGGTCTTGGGCAGTCCTTGGCAAAGTGGCCAAGTCTATGGCAGTTGTAGCACGCATCGCCTTTTCGTGGACAATGCTCCCAATGATGGCCTTTCTGCCCACAGCAGAAACAATACATGTCTTGAGTTTTGCACTCCCCAGAGTGTGTCTTTCTGCATCATCTGCAGTGCCTCATTTCAGTATTGGCCGAAAAGTCCTTTCCCTTCTTAGGTGAGGACGATGGTTGGTTGGATTGAGGAGAGGATCGAGATGTTCCAGATCCCCGTTGCCTTTTTGGTGGTGATGGTTGAGTCGGTACTCCAGTAGTTGACCCCATGACATACCCAGATAGCAACACAATCTGCTCCATATTACGAGCAGACTCCAACATACTAGCAAAAGTTGTGTATCGAACACAACTCATCGTTCGACGTATCTAATAATCCAAACCGGCCTCGAACCGGCATATCTTCCTATCTTCAGTATCGACTTGATGGGGTGTGAACAAACTAAAATGAGTGAACTCGACAGCGTATTGAGTGACTGTCTTTGTTCCTTGAGTCAGATTTAAAGTTTCGCCTCTAGACGGCGCTTTTCATCGGCAGGACAGTATTGTTTAGAAAATACTTCCTTGAACGCATTCCACCACATGTGCGACACTACCTCTATCGTCAGCACATTGATCATGGCATCCCATCACATGACGGCATCTCTAGAAAACATTGTTGTGGCAAATCGAACCAAAGTCCTTTTCAGTGCAGTTGCTGATTCAAAAGGTTCTTTCCTTCGTTGTAATCCATTCCAATGTTGTCATGGCATCTCCAGTCCCATCGAAAGTAATAGCCCCGTTACTCTTGAAGTCTTTAAACCTACATCCCTTAGCTTTGTTAGAAGAACCAGTGTCTTCTTGTCTATCCTCTTGTTCCCCTTTTTGTTGTTGTTCCTTGTTCTTTCTTTTGTCAGCTTTTCGTTTTGCTTCGGTCTCATCTCTGGCACTTAACTGATCGGCGAATGACTAAGTCTGCTCAGCCATTCTTTTAGCTTGTAGCTCATTGTTCTGTTCCATGAGACTTTGCATCATTCGGAACATCTGTTGAGGAGTCATATCGTCTCCTGACATGTTCTGAAATATAACAAATAATATTTAGAACATTTATTTCTGAGTCCTAGTGTTTACAGTTAACCTTTAATTGTCCCTGTGGTTCATGTGAAATATCTGAATTATCAAGAGAAGTTGAAGATTCTAAACTAGAGAATTTTCAGAATGCAACTCAACTAAAATATATTTTGCCTAAACGATTTGTTTGTACAAGAAACTTAAAGATCTTGAAGAAACACTTTCAAAGACAAATTATCCTAATCAAAGCTATATTTCAAACAATCTAAGGAATTTTTCTGAGACATCCTCCTTGATCAGTGATATACATGATATCACCATGATCATCATACAACCCAATAATTAACATGCAAATTAAATTGATAAACTTAAAGCAGTTTAAGTAGCTCCACGCTAATTAAGAAACTATGTATGTCTACAGTGATATAGTCTAACTATTAAAACATCTTGATTGAATTTAATAACAACACATCCCAGCCCCAAAGCTATATCGTCCATGTACCAAATAGCTTCTAAGGTCACCGAGAATTCAAATGAAATGCCTAATAAGAAGGTCCAGCTACACCTTTTCCTTTGCCTGAAAACATTGAAGGTCAACGGGTAAGCTAATGCTTAGTGAGATAACAGATTATATATTCAACAAATATTTCTTTACAAACTATTGTGAAAACGGGCAGTGCAAGCCCCATTACATGTGAAAACCATGTAGTGCAAGCATGGGGTTTATCAGTTCAAAATGCTGATCGGGGATGTGCCGAACCTGACCAGATAAGTGTACGGGATGATCAGTCCCTGACAGTGGCCTGCTGTGAGCCCCAGTCCAAGTTGCATCAGATTGTGAAGTAATAATCATGCAGTGCAAGTGTGAATTATAAGATGCACTTTCAAATGAATGTTGGCTACATGTTTGTCACATGTCAAGTACGAGTGTGCATCATAACAATGAATCATATGTGAGTGCCAATTGATATTTGAACAACAGGAACATGCCACTGAAAAGTAAATGAATACAAAGACAATAAATGTTCGAATAATAATCAATTACTCACAGTGGTTTTACTTAGTGTAAATTGTCTCTGAATCTGTGTGTGTTAGACAACACCACAAGATCCTATTATGTCAGTGTAATAGTGTATCAATGTCAGTATCTACTTAAAACTAGATTCTTAAAAGTTAAGTAAAATGAACTAGAATTCGGACCACATCCGAATTTCGGATGAACCTGAAATCCGGATGGCCCGAAGTCCATCCTTAGTAATTGTGCTTGTAACCTCATCTGAAATTCGGATGGTTCTTGATCCAAAATTCGGATCGCTTGCTGATCCGAAATTTGTGTCAATACTTAGTGAATTTCCAAGAATTACCATCCGAGATTGTATGTGGTCTAAAACTCGGATATGATCCGAACTTGGATGGATCCGAGTTGTAAGTAGGTCCGAAATTCGGAGGACCCGTATTGTGTTCATCAGATCCGAATTTCACACTTGTACTTTTCCACTATTTACACATTTCACTTTTGGTAATTTATGCCTATTTTGTGACTGGAAACTATTGATAAACTTAATTGTACTCTTTTAACACTTTATAACATAAAATACGACATAAATATACCAAAATCAGCTCCTTTTTATACCTTTTTGTTCATTGTCGAAGAACACACAGTAAACACACATTTAATTTCAAAAATCACACTTATAGTTCGAATCAGAAGCTGAAATTTGGTATGTAGCATCACTAACCCTTGATTTTAACATATCAACAATAATAAACAACATGCATTGAGATCCATAACCAGAATCAGTGATTCGTCACAAAACCGAACACATAAACTCAATATTTCGAAGTTTTTTAGTAATTCTTACCACAAATCGTTGATAAATCTACGTATAGCTCTTTATTTGCAACTTGTATCCAGATTTCTAGCACCTAATTTCAATGATTGTGTTCTTTGAATTGAATTTGTGAAGTTTAGAGGGAGAGTGAGAGAATACGATGGAGTTAGAGAGGGAGAAAGTGAGTTGCTTAAATGAGCAATTATTCTCCCTTTTATTGTTATTTTTCATTATTTGCAAATTATACCCCTCAGCTTCGTATATTCTTATTTAAACTATTTTAAGTGTCCGGGTCGATTTCTCATTGTTATGCTTGCTCGAAAAACTACGATGAGGATTTCTCCTCATTAATTATCATATTTAAAATTTGTGAACTTAACCGAAATAATAATTCCACTAATGCATTAAATTGAGTCTTATATTGTAAATTACAAGTGTTTATAAAGTAGGGATGTTACATTTTTGCTCTTGGAAAGGAGTTTTCATCAACTACAGAATTATTTGAGAAGTAAAGAAATGCGTTATTACTTAAAGAACAATATTTTAAAGTGAAATCTAAATTGTTTGAAGATGAGCGAAAGGTGTTCTTAATTAAAAAAACAATCTTTTAAACTATTCCAATCGTTTAATAATTATAGAAATTCATATTTCGTCATTATTAAAGAATTAGGAGATCAAAACAACTTGAGTATTGTTTTGATGGTGCCTCTGATGGTCTTAGTGGTAGGTTCGTAGGAACAAGTTTACCAGAACTCATAGACCATTTCTTGGTACATGACACTAGGAGTGGCTGTCATGGCATAGTGCAGGGGGTGAGCTTTCAGGAATTCAACCATGGGTCATAACCTTTTCCAACAAAGTTTTTAGGTATGGTCAGATTTACCACATAGTTGGTGGGTTTGATGGTTAGTGTGGTGGTGACAGATGAGTGTTTTACAACATCATCACCCAAAAATGCAGGGACAAGGGGATTATGAGAAGCCATCGTTGAAGTTGATGAGAATGCACAAATCACAGACACAAACTCTTTTGATGGTAATTAGGGTTTTTCAGAGAGTGTGGATATATGAAGGGTCGTAGTAGGGAAGAAGAAGATGAAACAGTGATAGTGGGTATTTATAAGATTTTGAATGTGAGATAGTGGGAGAGAGAAAAGGGCAGTTGATTTGAAATGTGATGACTAACGGAACGGTTACCACGTCAGCACGTTTGTCAGACCAACTTGACACTTTTCTTCGCTTAAACACGTAACACACATTATCCGCAGGTAATTAAGATAAATAAATACATAATATATATAACTTAAATGTGAAGTAATGTTAATTAAAAGTGAATGTTCACCTGATAAAACCTGTGGTGAAAACGTTTCACCCAAAACTAATCAAACTGTAACCTATTGGTGAAACCTGTAAAGTTATCAAAGGACGGGTTTCAATATGAAACTTGTTCAATAACTGAACAGATTACAAGGCTTGCCTTGTAAGAGAGAATACAGAGTGAGCAGGTTTCAGGTTTAGACAACAAAGCAGATTTGAAAGAAAAACTTAGTTTTCAAAAACTTTTTGTTTTGTCAAACCAGTTACTTGTCAAACCTCTCCAAACCTTAAAGAACTGGCTATGTATATAACTTGTGAAACCTGTTCTACCTAAGCTATTGTTTGAGATTTTGCCAAGCTTGCTTAAGTAACCTTTGAAGATCAATGACCACTTAGTCACTTTTATTTAACATTCTCAGCTTGCATATAAGGGTATTGAACCAATTTTCATCAAGAGGTTTGGTAAAATTATCTGCAAGCTGATCTTCTGTAGGAATAAAAGATACTTCAACATTACCTTTCTAGATGTGATCCCTTATGAAATGATGTCTGACCTCAATATGCTTGGTTCTTGAGTATAAGGTAGTGTCGTTGGAGATTGCTATGGCACTGGTATTGTCATATAGAATAGAAGTTTTCCTATATACAAGTCCATAATCCTCAAGCTGATGTTGCATCCATAGAATCTGTCCACAGTAGCTTCCAGCAGCAATATACTCAGCTTCAGCAGTAGAAGTAGACACGGAGTTCTACTTCTTGCTGCACCAACTAATCAACTTTCCACCAAGGAGTTGAGACCCACCTGTTGTTCTCTTTCTATCTAACCAGCAACCTGAAAAATCAGAATCTGTGTAGCAAATTAGCTCAAGACTTGAGTCTTTGGACCAAACCTGGTGTACCCTTTAGGTACCTAAAGATTCTTTTCACAGCAGCCAGATGAGATTCATTTCAATCAAATTGAAACCTAGTTCATAAACAGGTAGCAAATATTATATCTGGTCTACTAGCTGTCAGATATAGCAAGCTCCCAATCATACCTCCGTAAGCTGTTATAGAAACAGGCTTGCCATATGCATCAGCATCCAATTTAACATTGGTTGCCATTGGGGTTTTGATCGGAGAACATTGATCAAATTTAAATTAAAGATCTAATGTATACTTCCTTTGATTTATAAAAATTCCATTTGAGGTTTGTTTAACATACAATCCTAGAAAAAATGTTAGTTCACCCATCTTGCTCATTTCATACTTAGATTTCATGAGCAGTGAAAAATTCTTGCATAGTTTTTCATTAGTAGAACCAAATATAATATCATCCACATAACCAGACTTTACCTTCTTTATGAATAGTATAGTATCCTCTTTACCTCTGGAATATCCATTGCTCATATGGAATTCAGCAAGAGTGTCATACCTTCTCCCTCGGTTGCCATACCCTCAGGTTCAGTCCAGGGGCGTTTCTCCCCCTCAAGATGATTAATGTCGTCCCGATCATCATATTTGCGTTTATGAACCTGGGCCTGAGGGTAGCATGTGCTTTGAAGGTCAATGATTAATGACTCAACCCTATCCATTCGTTGATGAAGATCAACCTCAACTCTTAGAATTAGAAACCTCATTTTGCTTAAAGGACTGATTGAACAGAGCATTTGAGGTAGTTATTTGGTCTTTTAAAGCATCGAGTTCGGCAGAAAATTGGACAAATGAGATATCTGGTGGTAGCTCCTGAGTAGCAGCCCCTTTACCTTTCAACATGTAAAGGATAGAGAAGTAATGTTAATCATACTCTGCCTTAAGGGCCTCCTAGTTTGCACGGGTAACCACTCCGACCTCACGCAGAGTGTTCGTTAACATCTCTGGAGTTAGTCCAAGATGACCTGATACAGAGGGTGTTGATGTTCCTGTATCAGGATTTCCATCCTTCATCTCTGCTCCACCAAGTGTAGAGTCAGATCCGGATGTTAAGATGTCACATAGACATCCTTTATGAGATGTAGTGTGTTATGGGGTGAGGGATCAGACGTGGTCAAGTAAATGGTAGTCACTGAGGGCGGTGAGTGACATATTTTAACACCACCTCCCTCTGAATCTGGGGGTGCTGGAGCATGAGCGATATCGCCATGGATGAATCGAACCCCTGTTGAGAGGAGTGTGAGTGGCTGGGGGTGTGTTACGTCCACTGGACTGGTGGACTTTTGAGGACTTGTCTTGCTTTGGGGTGTTGGTACTCCCTCAGCACCCTTGTCTTTTAAGCTCTCATCAATATCCATTAAAAAGCTTGATATCGTCTTTTTAGAATCATTTTCTACAACCTCTTCCTCAACACTCAGTTCCCACTCATCCCTTATCCCAAAAACGTCTACACCTCCTTCTCCCTCAGCCTCACTCCGCTCATCCTCTCCTTCATATGTGGATAGTGCAGTAGATTCTGAATGTGCTTCATCTGGATAAACACCCAATAGATATAACGCTACCCTCTCTCCCCTCAAGTCTGTGTAAGAAAGTAAAGATAGTGTGATATCCATAATAGGAACTGTCGGAAGTTCCCTTGGCAGTTTAAAGCGGGACAGAGCCACCATATTTTAGACATCCACTTCAGGTTTCTCATGTATATCTTCGTCCTGATCCACGGTGTATTGTATGATCAGTTATAAGAACCGATGGAAAGGAATGAACTTTATTTCCCTCTTTCTTTCGCGATCCATGATCGCCTGATGAAGTTCATCGAAGATGAATTGTGCGTAGTCGTAGTGGCGGCCATAGGCGAACGCAAAGAACATGGTCTGGACATGAATGTTGGTGGAATTATGACCCAAATGCTTTCTAGTGAAGCATCAGTTCAAGATATCAAAGAAAACAAGCCAATAAGATTGATGTTTTTTTGTTTTAAAGTCGTATGACTTAGTTAGAGTGCCAACATATCCCAGGCGTTGGACTAGTTGGAGTAAGTCTGAAGCGAAAGGGATTGGATCAAAGTGGTATTTTGTGGGTGTGAAGGCAGAGAATGCGGGTTATGAAGTGAGGCTTCCTCATCAATATAACGAAGGTGATAATAGAATTGTTGGAAGGTATATGCATAGGACGGAGATGGCAGCGGTGAGGGCATAAAATATGGGGTGGCCTTTGAAAGTATCAAAAGTGATATCCTTGGCTTCTTGTTTTAGGGAGTCTAGGTTAAGCTGTCAGTTGTGTGGTTGAAAGTCTATTTAGATAGCGGGATCTAGTGAAATGTCCTCCGTGAGTTGGACATTATTGTTGGGTATGGGTGGGTGAGGTAGGGTAAGTGAGAATTGTTCCATTGTACCTGTAAACACACAGAAGATTAGTAAACTAATCAAGTTACAATAATATACACTGGCACTCAGTCTGAAATAGGTGTGAAATAGAACCGGTGTATTCTGTTTAAAGCAATGGTGCATATACATATATCAATGTTAGAATAGACATATTCACATACATTCCTAACTGACTAAGACCAATGGTGCATAAACAGAAACAATGTTGAATTATTTATCATTAAAATAATAATTAAAGCATGTTAGCAAGTGTTGTTTACAACATCAGGTATTCATAAATCAATATAAGTACTGAAATATGAAATTTAAAGTCAATCATTAAGAGACCAATGCTAACACTCACTAAGATACTGAAACTATAAAAGAAATTATATAAATTCAATTGAACTTATTCTATTTTTGGAAAAAAAATTTGAACAGGTTAATGAAAATTGACAAGTGTTGAACTCCGGATCATGAAGGGTCCGAAGATCAAATGAATCTGAACTTTGGATGGATTCGATGTTCCATATAGGGTAGAACTTAGAAAAATTCAATTAAAAGAGCATCTGAAGTTGGATATATCAAAACTTCAGATGAAGTCTAGAAACCCAAATGATCCGAACTTCGAATGGTCCAAAGTTTAGTTGAATTATAGATACAATAAGAATGGAAAATAAGCAAGTAAAACACAAGAGGTCCGAACGTCGCATGGTCCGAAGTTCGGATGGTCACTCAATCTGAACTTCGAATGAGGTCCATGAACAACACTTGGACAAGAATTAAAACCAAGTATAAGTTAAGGGGTCCAAACTTCGGATGGTCTAAAGTTCAGATCGACATAGGGTTTTAACTTCGGATGGTCTAAAGTTCGGATGGACATCAATCAAAGTCTGGATGAGTCCAGGATGCGACACTTAATTAATTTTTTAGTTAAGTTATAGTGTACAAGAACTCCGGATGGTGTCATCCTATGTTCGTATGTGTCATGCGAACTTCGAATGGTCCGAAGTTATACTTAGACAAAATAAAAAGACTCATATGAATAGATGAATAGTTTATGCATGCAAAAAAATAATAACACTCAAAATAAACAACAAAAACATATAATAACTTGCAATTTAAGTGCGAGCAACATTAAAACTAACAAAAACATGCAAAACCAACTTAATCTAGCCTAAAAATCACAAAAACTAAGCAGAAAACCCTGTTATAATCGCTGAAACTAGAAACAACCTTAATGTATGTTAAACTCTGAAATAAATGAAAAAGAAGGTTACCTGATGATACTGATGAATGAAAATGTCTTCAAACACTCGAAATATGTAACGGAAATGGAGATTTGGGGATTTGAAAATGTGAAAATTAGTGGTTTGGAGTGTAAAATATCAGCAGCAATGAACCTAGGAAGAAGAAGGAAAGGAATATATACAAAAAAAATTGGGTCGGGTTTGGGCCAAACAAAACTAAAACAAGACAAATTAAATCATAGTAGATAAATTTTAGGCCCAAAACAAAAGTAAAAATAAAATCGAAAATAATTTTGATCTTTTTGAAATATTTTCAAACATAAAACAAAATATTGTTGCGTTTTCAAAAATTTTTGATATTAATTCAAAAATCTTTTTGTGTTTTTTATTTAAAATTTTTTTTTGAATTAGAAAAACAATATAAACTCTTTTTGTACTTTTCAAACATTTTGGGACTTAAGTTGTAACGTCCCTAAATTTGACCTGGTACGTGGATTTATTTTATTGTGTAATTAAACTATTAATATTGTGTTGGTCTAATAATATCCTGATTAGTAGATTATACATGTCGAGATTGAGATACACGTGGCACCAAGTTATTATTTTAGTGGATTATTAATAATTATGAGATCACATAATTAAATAGGTTAAATTGATATTAATATTAAAAATATGATATCGGGTTCGGATAAACGGCTATTGGGTGAGAAAGTATGTACATATACGCTTCCTTTGATGCCCGTATTCCTTTCCTTGCACAAGTAATCTGAGTAAACATATGTGTGTGTGTGTGTGTGTGTTGTGGTCTGCAATCAGAGGAAAACCACCAAGGAGGAATTGTTGAAGCTATGAACTAATATTATCTTCATCATTTTGATGATAACTCAAACAAGGTAAGAAATCATCAACTGGTAAGCTTAAATTTGAGTTATATTATTACATGATGCAGGATTTGGCCTATGGGCCTGTAGGGAATAGTAGTATATGTGTTTTGCGAGTTGTTTGAGTTGGTAATCGAGTATTAGGGGGCTGTTTTCCCTGGATAGAATAAAAATCAAAACAAAGCAATGCAGTTCATCCGTAATCGCGGTCGCGATCCCTGGAGCGCGACCGCCATAGGTATAGGGCGGTGAGGTTGTTTCCGGGCAACGATTGTGAGTGTGGCCGAGATCATGAGCACGTCCGCGATAGCCTAAGCGTGACCACGATCTCAAGCGCGGCCGTGATGGGGTTGAGTGCGGGCCGCGATCCGCCTGATTGGCCCAAATTTGATTTTGGGCTTTAAGGTCCGTTTGTGGTTACATTTGGGGCCCGATCGAACCTGTTCAATATCATAGGGGGAGATTTCTAATTAAACCTGATTGATACACTTAAATGGAAAATTAAGGCTTTTTAATGCCTTATTGAAATCTAATAAGTGATTTGCAAAATCAGCCTAATTTGTTTACACTGTTACATTAGTTGTAACTTGGCAGATTGTCAAAGCTCTCCATAACTATTGGACCGGTTTGACAGAATATGTCTAAGCTATTCATGTCTGTTGAACTGTTTTGACTCAAAGTAAGTGTTTAGTTCTTTGTGAACAAGTTTTACACATTATGAAATTTGTTTCCATGTTCTCATGCAAAGTCTTGAACATAAAGATCAGTCTACAACTCAAGATAAAGTAAAAAATCCAAAAATGCCGGTTCTGCAAAAGCTGTTTTGAAGCATGAAGACAAAGAGGATATCTGATATGGGTGACAGACCATTTATTATATCAAAATAGGATTACAAGGTAGAGTAAAGGTCTCAAGTTGACATTCCTCTTTAAGGTAAAGCTGTGGATGACAGAGACAAAAAGGAAAAGACAAAGATTCTGTAGCAAGTGGACAAAGCCTGATTTGTCAGATTTATGCATAAAAGTAATCTTGTCTTTTTGCAAGACATTCCACTTTCTATACAACCAATGAATAAGCTTCACTGAGATTTTATATATGAGTATAAAAGAGAAGCTTCCAAGGAATTAGAGCATCAAGAGAGACATCCAAAAACAGAGAACTTGTATTGCAAAGCAAAGTGTGTTTTTCATGCATGCAAGTTCTGGTTCAACTTAGAGTGATATAGCTGAGTGTGTCTAAGTTGTTCAAGCTAAAAGCTAGTCAGTCTGTGTCATGTGTAAATAGTGAGTGAATCTTAGTGAGTCATTTCATTGTAACTAAGCTGAGCAAGTCTTAGCTTAGTTTAAAGTCTGTTGATCCAATTCTGTCATCTCAGTTTGGATCATTCCGCAATCCAAACTTGTTTGTAATATAACAAAGTGTTAATATATACATACAAACATTGAGAAAAAGTGTGTGATAAAGGATTATCTGTATACACCCCCCCCCCCCTTTACAGCTTATCTAAACATATTTGGAAAACCTTTTGGGACCTAAATACACTAGTACAAAAGTGGGCTTTGGTCACACATGCTCGAAATCAAATCGTCACACATTAGCATATTTGTGTGACTAAAGATACAAAATTAAAATTCACATCATTCTTTTAGACACATCTGAACTCTAATCGTGTGACCAATCTGAAATGTGTTGCCACACCTTCGAACATTTATGTGACTAAAGGGATCTGGTGTTTTTTTTTTGCTGATTAAGTTCGAAGCATTAGTCACGTTACACACATAAAATCTGACAGAACGGCGTCAGACAGTTGAAAAATGTGACCAAATGCCACTATATGGTCACATGAAGTAATTTGTTATGTGACTAAATCATGAACTCGAGTTTGTCACACACGATTTCAGTGTAGCCAAAAGCAGATTCTATATGGTCACATAAGTTAGTATGTGTGTCTAGAGTGTAGTGTGTGTTAGAATGTCAAAATCTAATACGTATTAGTCAAATTGAGTGCCATTTTGTGTGACTAAATCATATGCCACTATATGGTCACTTGAATAATTTTTTGAGTGACGAAATGGTCACATGAATTAATTGTATGTGTGACTAAATCATATTCCACTATATGGTCACATGAAGTAATTTGTTATGTGACTAAATCATGAACTCGAGTTTGTCACACACGATTTTAGTGTAGCCAAAAGCAGTACTATATGGTCACATAAGTTAGTATGTATGTCTAAAGTGTAGTGTGTGTTAAAATGTCAAAATCTAATACGTATTAGTCACATTGAGTGCCATTTTGTGTGACTAAAGCATATGCCACTATATTGTCACTTGAATAATTTTTTGAGTGACCAAATCATATTCCACTGTATGGTCACATGAAGTAATTGTATGTATGACTAAATCATATTCCACTATATGGTCACATGAAGTAATTTGTTATGTGACTAAATCATGAACTCGAGTTTGTCACACACGATTTCAGTGTAGCCAAAAGCAGATACTATATGGTTACATAATTGTTTGTGTGATTATATCATATTCCACTACAATAATTTACTACACTATAAAATAAAATGTCGAAGTCACATAGAAATTAAGATACGTACAGATAATCATTCCATAAATTAATTAATTAAAAGGTAATATACAAGGCTAATATATTACAGTAATGTAGCTAGTGTTCCAGCGCACGACATGGTTCGATCACTTGGATTTTCGTATAACAATACCTTCACAGTTGCTTCGATAATAAATATCTCTTGATTCAGTACCCAAGTCACATTGATCTACACGTGGCAAAATGTTATCATTGTGCGGGTGAATGACAGTGCTAAATTCCTCATAGATTTCATCACATATATCTCTGTAATTCTTTGGAGGTGTGTTGAAGACAATTAACAACTTTTTATTTTGTTGGTCTTTTACATAAAACACTTGTCGTGCTTGTGAGGCTAATATGAACGGATCAAGCTTGTGGCCTAAAGTATTTAGGTCAACCAATGTATAACCAAGCTTACAATCACGTTTAACCGCACCAGCCTGATGGTTAACCCAATCACATTTGAAAGAGGGAGTTGCCTGAAACTATAATCTAGTACCCATATTTCTTGCAAAACGCCATAATACAATTTGCGTCTTGTGCTTGCTACTCCTTTGGATATGTGCATATTGTATGTCACAACACTAACCCCACTGTTTTGGTAAACGTTGCAGTCACTACATTTAGTACGAAATGTATACCCGTTGATGTTATATGCAGTGTGTTTCAGTATGGTGACGCGTGATCCAAGTGAAATAATTTTATAAAACCTAGGTTATATATAATCAATTCAATTCAATTCCATTCCATTCCATGAATAATAAAACTTAGGTTAAAGTTAATCATGTAATTTTATAAACTTAGGTTACGTATAATCAATTCAATTCCATTCCATTCCATGAATAATAAAACTTAGGTTAAAATTAATCAAGTAATTTTATAAACTTAGGTTATATATAATCAATTCCATTCCATTCCATGAATAATAAAACTTATGTTAAAACTAATCAAGTAATTTTATTAAACTTAGGTTATATATAATAAATTCAATTCCATTCCATTCCATTAATAATAAAACTTAGGTTAAAACTAATCAAGAATTTTATAAACTTAGGTTATAAAACACTTAACAGCTTGAGAAAATAAACTAACAGCTTCAGAAATTGAACTAACAGTTCGAAATTTGCAAAAATAGAATTTCTCAATTTAACTCAAGAGAATAATAAAACTTAGGTTACAATTAATCAAGTAATTTTATAAACTTAGGTTATATATAATCAATTCAATTCCATTCCATTCCACGAATAATAAAACTTAGGTTAAAATTAATCAAGTTTTATAAACTTAGGTTATATATAATCAATTCAATTCCATTCCATTCCATGAATAATAAAACATAGGTTAAAATTAATCAAGTAATTTTATAAACTTAGGTTATATATAATCAATTCCATTCCGTTCCATGAATAATAAAACTTAGGTTAAAATTAATTAATTTTATAAACTTAGGTTATATATAATCAATTCAATTCCATTCCATTCCATGAATAATAAAACTTAGGTTAAAATTAATCAAGTAATTTTATAAACTTAGGTTATATATATAATCAATTCCATTCCGTGAATAATAAAACTTAGGTTAACATTAATCAAGTTTTATAAACTTAGGTTATATATAATCAATTCAATTCCAATCCATTCCATGAATAATAAAACTATGGTTAAAATTAATCATTCCATTCCATGAATAATAAAACTTAGGTTAAAATTAATCAAGTAATTTTATAAACTTAGGTTATATATATAATCAATTCCATTCCGTGAATAATAAAACTTAGGTTAACATTAATCAAGTTTTATAAACTTAGGTTATATATAATCAATTCAATTCCAATCCATTCCATGAATAATAAAACTATGGTTAAAATTAATCAAGTAATTTTATAAAACTTAGGTTATAATCAATTCAATTCCATTTCGAAAAAAAAACCTTTTGTTATTGACAAAAATACCCTTACTAATACAATAGGATTTATTTTATTTTTAGGAGCATTTACGTCATTTCAGTAGAAATATGAAAATGGCGGCTTGTAATGACCATGCGCTTACATCCAGCGCCCTTTTCCTATTCCGGCCAATCACGCGCTTATTAATTTTGGAGCGAAAGATTTCTTGAATATTTTAAACATGGAGACAAAATTATGCGAAAATTTTAAATTAGACTTGACGATCTACATTCCTTAAACTTCGATAATTACAGTTAATGCCTACAAACAAAATCATTAATCTGCTTTTACACTTTTCTGCCGAATCTTCATCATTTATAATCTTTTTAAACTCTCTCGAAAAGAACTAAAGGATCATGGATACTGAAACCATGAACAATCAACTTCTTATTGAAAATAATGGCGAGGCATATGATCACGATGGATATGAATCAGAGGAGCACGATGATTATGATGAACAACATGAGATGGATCATCCGACAATCAATGAAAATCCAATCAAAATAGTTCCGCCGAGGGGCATAACAAGGTTATCTAAGTTTCGCAACCGGTACAGCAGACCCGGTGCATTAAAGCTCAAGGTAACGTTTGATACAATGGATAGGCTAACAGGGGATCACATAACAGTGTTTGCAAGTTTTTTAGGAGACATGGTTCGTGAGCACATAGGCTTGAAGCAACTGTCATGGAAGAAGGTCGATTCAGAAGCAAGAGCTAAGCTATATGATGAAATCACGGTTAGTTTTAACTAATTTTGTTTAATTTATTAATGTTCAAAAATTAAACAAGATTGCTGTTAATCAGATTTGTGTATTTAATTTGTTATTTGCAGCGATATTTTGATGTTGATGAGACATACAGAAAGTTAGTAATGAATCGTCTTTGTGCACATCTAAGGAACTTCAGAAGGAAATTGAGGAAAAAATACATACTGCCCAACAAAGATACACCTTCAAAAATAAATCAAGTCCCACCCAAGTATGGTGCGATTGTCAAGCCCAAGGAATGGGTTGATTTCGTACAATATACGAGCACAGAAGCTTACCGCGTTTTGGTTATATTATAATTATGTCCATACATGTATCTTTCATATTATATATTGTGTTTGCAAATGTTAATTAAGTATCATTTTGTTCTGAAAATAAGAAAAAGTCAGATGCATCTAAAGAGGCACGCTCCAAGTCTGTTTATCCGCATACTATGGTATGAGGTGGATACGAATATGTGAAAAAAGAAACTGGTAACTACATTTACAGAACAGTTTTGTTTCTATTTTCTGTTTTCTATTTTCTAAGTACTGTATATATATATACTAATTGGTTTAACTTTACATGTGTATTTGATGATTATAAGATCGAAGAAAAAGTAATTGAAGCAGATGAAGAACCCCCCACGTGGAATATTGTGGTTGAAAGGAAAGCAAAACAAAGAAAGGGTGTTTCGGGATGAAAGGACTAAAGCAAAGGCCGATGAAGTAGTAAGCATTATGACACACACACACACACACACACACACACACACACACACACACACACACACACACACACACATATATATATATATATATATATATATATATATATATATATATATATATATATATATATATATATATATATATATATATATATGCTTGACAGATATATGCTAATACATAATTTAATTGCATATTCATGTTTATTTTCATGAAACAAATTACTTACTGCCTATTGGAATCTTTAATGCAGAGAGCCACGGAGGACAATATCAAAACCGGAATATTAATGGTTGATGAGGGGACTAATGCCTTGATAGAGGTATTTGGTCCCGAAAAGTCGGGATATGCAAGAGGAGTGGGAAGCGGAGTGACAATCTATTAATATTTTAATATTCTTTGTAGAAAAGCATCGGATGATGAGAGAGTCAAACTATTCAAGCAGAACTTGCTACTGAGAGACGTGAACGTGAAGCTGATCAGAGACGCGAATGTGAAGACAAAGACCTTAGGATAAAGTCGTTGACAATGCAAGTGGAAGATACACAGGCAATGCTTAACCAACTTATGGCTCGGTTGGATGCACAAGGGGAGAAGTTAAATTCATTGTCAACTCATGCACCAGAATCTGAGGAAGGCATTTATTGTATTGATTATGTTAATTAACATTTTATACATTTATATTGCTAACAAATGCATTTCTTAATTTTTATTGCAGATGTCTCCATTGGTGTCTCCAGCATTGGACGTCATCCTAACGCTACCAATACCCATCAGGATGAGGGCCAATTTGCGAAGGAAAAGCCAGTTGTACAAACGAATGTAAGTAGTAAAATATTTGAATTAAATTGATCAGTTTATATTAATTTCTCACTGTGATTTAATAGTTTTACATATATACATGACTTATTAATTTACCGAGTTTTATATATAGCAATCAATTGGTAAATCTGTTGGCGAGTCAAACAGCATGCCGCCTGATTCACAAGTCACGAAGAATACAAAACTGAGGCAAAAGAGGCAGTACTCTCCAGCAGTGCCAAAACAACCGCAAGTATATAACTTTCAAAGTCTGATATTTATATTGAAACTCAGAATGATTACAGATTTCAAAAGAACATCTTATCATTTGATTAGACGAAGAACAAAAACTGTTCTTAGGCTTTTACAACCTTAGAGGCTTAGGAAAATTTACAACAGAATAGCTCTATTTATTCTATTCAATTTGTTTCCTTGAAAAACTATAATTTATCTTCAAGAGATATCTTCAAATCTTCTAATCATATCTCTTCCTTGATTGTAGCACCCTCTGTTATTATCAATAAGCAACTTGATCATTTGACTCTAGCAGCTTCAGTTTCTTGAACTAGCAGCTTGAGTTTCTTGAACTAACAGCTTCAGAATTGTAAGCACCCTAGAAGTATGCTAACAGCATGAAAAACTCAACTAGCAGCTTGACATTTATACTAAATGATATTTTCCCAACAATATATGTATTCATCCAAAATATTCATACGTACATTGATCTTCAGTATAATCAAATTCTGATGCATGCATACATACAAATTAAAAATAAATACATAATAATTGTTATCATTTTTTTAGATGTTCAACTGTAAATTGTGGAACATAAAGAGGACCAAGCATCATTGCTAAGAATACTGTCTACTTGACAGATGAAAAAGTGATGCTTCATAACGCACCACTCCCAGATGATTGCTACAAAGTGTTCGTTGACCAATCGATAATGGATGAACCTTGTATTCCGGATGAAGGAAACAATGGTTTCAAAACAGCTAAAGACGCAGTAGGTGGTTTTTATGCATGGCCCAAGGACAAAGTGATTAATGATGAGGGTCACGAGGTATTTTATCTGCCTACATATATATATATATATATATATATATATATATATATATATATATATATATATACATATATATAGTTCTTCATTTTATTTTAGTGTTTCATATATATACGCCTTGTTTCTTATTACAGGTAACACCACCAAATTTTGGACAAAAGGCAGCAGCTGGTGCTACACTAGAAGTAAAATGAAAGCGCAACAAACAACCACCGATTTGTGTGACTAGTCATGATTTGCAATTACAAAAGCAAGCGAAGACCAAATTGAAGAATCAAAAGGCATTACATTACAAGGCTGTTTAATTAGTTGATGCATTTACAGTACATGTACATATTCCAATTTTTATTTGCGGTGTTATATATATATATATATATATATATATATATATATATATATATATATATATATCATATGGTCACACGTTGTGGCCACTGTTTGATTAGTTATTTATGTGACTAAATAGTGCATAAAATTTAAATGGTCATTGGGTGAACAATTAATGGTCACACTTATTATAACTACGGCCACATTTGACATAATTTTATGTGACCAAAGCCTAGAAGAAGAAACTCATTGTTTGACCAAATGGTTGCAATCAGCCACACATACATAAAAATAAAGTTGTCATTGCATGGACAATAGTCACACAAAATACAAGTTTACCTCACTTAAAACAGCATATAGCACACTTCTTAAAAGAGCATATGGTCACACTTTCTAACACTTACGACCACTTTTGGCATAATTTTATGTGACCAAAGCCCAGAAGAAGAAACTCGTTGTTTGACCAAATGGTTGCAATCAGCCACACATACATAAAAATAAAGTGGTCATTGCATTGACAATAGTCACACAAAATACAAGTTTACCTCACTTAAAAGAGCATATGGTCACACTTTTTGTGACACCCTTGCCACAACAACCACCATATACAAACACTCAGGATAGATCATCAAACACAATTACAGTAATGATCTGATAACCTAGTTTAAGTGCGGAAGCAATAAAACACATAATTAAAGTTGTGCAACAGTGTCAAACACCCTACGGTGCTACAAGGTACCAAATCTAAGTCTACACACCCAATTAAATTATTACAACATCCAGAATATATTACAACATTGTCTCAAAACATAATTACCGATTAAGCAGTATCAAATCTTCCAAATCTTCACAAAAGACCTAACTAGAAGGCCCAGCCGCAGATTTCCCTTTTCCTGTAAAAATACAACATCTGAGAGGTAAGCGAATGCTTAGTGAATACAAAGATTACGCATTTTATAAATCTTTATGAAGCCCAAGGATAACACAGATGACCAACATCGGATACCCTCTTCGTACACAAAGTACGGACCAGAGCCGCAGCCCCTTCGAGCCCAAAGCTCGGCATTAAACATACCATCTGAGACAAACGTACGATCGGGGATGACATACTGCCTACCGGGCCTAGGAGGGATCAGCTCCAGGTCATATAGCGCAGTAACATCAGAGTAATCGATGCGACCCACCGGTCCATCACTAGATGCACAACAATCGAAAGGACATGCAACAAGTATGAATGTGCATCTAAATCTACGCAAGTTAGTAGAATTCCAAACAAATAATTGAAACAACAGGTCTCAGCAGGAAAAGCTTAACATAAAACAGATATAAACATGCGAAATCTACTGTACTCACAGTGGGTGCGTAATTAAACTTTTAACCGATATTATTTCTCCTCGGGCTTTCAACCGGATCCACCAAGTACCCCACTGTGGGTTAAACAACACCACAAGGGACCTGTTAAATCAATTGCAACAATATTTCGAGTCAACAACCGTTTAAATCCATAAGACCAAGTTTCGTAAGTTTTGCAATATTTTTCCCCCATTTCGGGTCTATGTCCAAATTCGAACCGTAACTAAGTTTGAGCCCATCTCATGTTCACACCTTATCCTTTGAATAACTCTTGTTATTTTATGTGTTGTTTATGGGTTTCATTCAAAATATTCGAGTTTAGAGAGTGGTTTTCAATTTTTAGGCATTAAACTCGAATTTAAGGGGTTAAACTCGAATTTCCATTCACTTTAGAGCCAAACTCGAACCCCCATAAGGTTAAACTCGAACACCCATTAGAGTTTATGGTTAGATTCGAACCCCAGTTCGAATTTGATGATTAGATTCGAAATTATCATGCTAAACTCGAATATATACTCGAATTTAGTGCCAAAATCGAGTTTGTTCTTGCATTTTGACTGTGTTCTTGGTATTTTTCGAGTTTGTTCATCATTATAACTTAAATACTTCATTTCAAGGCCTAAAAATCACTGTTGTATCATGTATGATGCCTAGATTCCATTCTATTACACATATACTATCATATTCTTGCAATATTTCAAGCAAAACTAGCTCCATTCATGCAATAATCGATAAACTCGAATTTCAACTTTCAAAAACCGAAATAGCAAACTTAAAAGGGTCGATTCTTACCTCAATTCATACGAAATCAGGAATCCAGTTGCAGATTGTTGTTGTACTCCTCGAGATCTTTCCGATGACGTATAAATCTCGATAATCGGCCGGTCGGTTTGTGAGATAACGTATAGAGAAGTAGAGAGAATCTAGAGAGAGAAAATGTAGAGAGAGAGAGTGACCATAGAAAAATGAAGGGCTTTGGCCTTTTATTCCCATTTTCACCATTTTGCACATTTCACCCCTCAACTTAACCGGTTCCATAAAGTACTGATTTATTCTTAGATTTATCATAACTAACTTTTATAATTCATAATATTCCTTAATAATAATTCCGAGTTTAAATTTTCTTAAAATAACAACAAACTTTCTAAATATCCCAAATACATAATAATTGTTCATAATCCAACTTAATTGTAAATTTTCCACTTAATTAGCCCAATTTCAATAAAATAAATCCGAGGATGTTACAACATGGGCTCCACCACGCTCTAACTTCGTCCTCGAAGTTATACGGATTCAAACAATTGCGGATATTTTCTCAACATTTCCGACTTAGCTTCCCATGTATGATTTGCTCCCTTATGATGCTTCCAACGTATAAGAACCATTTCAATATCTTTGTTTCTTATTCTTCATTACTACAATATTCATAATATATTCCGACTTTTCAACATATACTAACCCTTCATGATTTCCAATTCAGTATAATCAGCCTAATCTTCGTTACCAGTTGTGAAGATTTCATAAAGATTTCTACATGAAATACTAAGTGTTATTTTGATATTTCCTTAGGTAATTCCAATTATCACAACTAATTCCAACTTTTCCATTACTCTAAATGTGCCAACATATTTTAGTGTCAACTCGTCTCCTTTTTACAAAAACCAGTTTCAACCCTTATCGGTGATGTTTTCAACTATACTTAATCGTTTGTATTATAACTGATCGGTTAATGGCTACTATCATAGTAGCACATCTGTGATAACACGGTCATAACAATCAGAGTTCCTTCAATTTTCTTTCCAACATGTAGGGCTTCTACATTTTCTCCCGTGCAAAACTTTAAACATGGTTTTCTTTACTTTATCATGAGGACTAAAGTTATACGAATCTCTATCTAATCAATTGATCTTTTCAATTTATACTTGAATCCAAAATACATTATCTTGTCACATATTTCAATGTGAAATAGTCCATTCATTCTGATCTTCTATCGGTTGCTGGTAAATTTTACTCGTATTCATGTTTGGGTCGTATCTTACTTATATTTCGTTATATGCATACCGATACGAACCGCAAGTTATTGGGAAAAACACCAGGGATCAAATCAACATATAAACCTACTTCTTCGATCTCTAAAGTACAATCATGACACACATGATCTATTTTAACTAATGTGTTATTAAGAAATTTCAACATCAATCACAACTGTCAACTTAGACCAAAAGACTAACATTGATTGCACAAATGCAGTAGTTACGATTTAATTAATCGGCACCAGAATTTAAACAAAACTCATGACCACCTCCGAATCTCCCTTAGATTCCGAATCGTAGTATTAGACCTTTCTTTACGGTATAAGCAAATTTCATTACTGTCCAAAGTATCTTTAACTTTCTTATTGATCAATTACCATATCAATAAGTATACTATCCTCAAATAGCATTATATGTCCTTTTTAATTGATTACCACTCACGTACATATCTTACTTATATCTCACATTGTATATTCTAAATCTCATACAATATGAACACCATTTTCATACCCTCGTACGGTTTCTCTCAAAATTTCTAGACTTGGTTTCCTCATATAATGTTCGTATATATATATTGATATTGAATCAATTTCCTTGATTCCAATAACATAAAAATTCTCACGATATTTTAAACATCTTTTCCAATTCAAAGCTTCAGAATCCATTTTGGCTTTTCATCTAATGCCTATTCAGATACTAGAGTAACCATCTTACCTATATTAGTAACAACTTTTCCTAATACTTAAATTCATGCTATCTTCGGAATCATAAAACTTCGATGAAGTTACATATAGAATCTTAAAGTACTCTTCTAAAATGACTCATTTTTTTTTTTCCACAATTATAGCAAACATCAGTCCTTCTTGACATTTGTCATTCTTATTTACAACGTCGACATCTTCTATATTTATCACGTTACATTCACTAAATGCTATCGGAGTAAGATCCAAATTTGAAGACTACATCTTCAATTTTCTAAGGTGCAGCTACGATATATGTAATCTAATTCGACTAAAGTGTTACTAGTAACTTCTATGTCAAATATAGCAAGTAACTTAAACAGCGTCATGACTAGTTGTTTGTTCAAAACAGTAGACACAAAAGGCCTATTGATATCAGAATTAAACATCATTATTGCAAGCAAAGATTTAACTTATAAACGTACCCGCATCCACCTCCGGGTTTTCCCTAGCTTCCTCCGCGGTAATCTGAAATGCACTAGTCTGTCCCCTTTTTGGCTGGTTCCGGCGGTTGACTAAACCACCACTTGATCCTCCAAATGATCGAGTCGACGATGGAGCAGCAGCTGTTGGAGCATTCTTTCGGCAATCCCTGCTATAGTGCCCCCACACGCCACATTTATGGCAGGCATCCGATCTTCGTGGGCATTCACTTTGGTAGTGGCCCAATTCTCCACAGCAAAAACATGCACGAGCATGACCAGGAGAACTAGACTGCCGACGATAAGACTGTTGTGGCGAGTACTGTGATGATCGTGCAGAACCAGAGTAGCCTCCTTCACGTTGACGTTTCGGCGGTGAAGGTTGAGTTGGGTTAGTTGAAGCAGCAACAGCAGACCCCATCACATATCCTGACATAATCAGGATCTGTTCTACGTTTCTGGCAGCTTCCAGCAGACTAGCAAGCGTGGGGTAACGTACGTTGCTCATCACCCTTCGGATTTCCAAATCAAGACCAACCTCAAATCGGGTAACTTTTCTTTCTTCTGTATCAACCTGATGAGGCGCAAATAAACTTAGCCTCGTGAACTCTACCGCATATTGGGACACAGACTTAGTCCCCTGAATTAGTGTCATGAACTTAGCTTCTAGTCTTCGGCGTTCATCGGCCGGGCAGTATTGCTGAGTGAAAATTTCAGTAAACTCAGTCCATGTCATTCTAAAAACCTTCTCCATTGTTAAGGCATTCACCATTGAATTCCACCACATTACTGCGTCTTTGGTGAACATAGCAGTAGCGAACCGGACCATGTCCTTCTCAGCACAATCACTAATTCGGAATGTCCGTTCTGTGGCTGTTATCCATTCCAGAGCAGCAACAGCATCACCCAGTGTTGGTACACCCTGTGTGACGATAGCAGTCTAATCGATCTGCATTATGGTTTAGGTAATCTTCTGAGTATTAACAAGTATTTTGATATATATGTTTAATATGTCTTTGTCTGTTATTGATTGTGTGTTTGAACTTGATGTAACGTATTACAAGAAGTTCAAACATAAAGGTCAAAGATTAACTCAAGCATAAGTTAAAACATAAGTTTCATCACTTAAGTGTTTAAGTGTATTGGCTAGATTCGAATAGGTAAAGGAAGACATTCGAATCTGTGATAGATTCGAATGTATCCTTAGATTCGAATGGGCTAGATTCGAGTCTGTCAGATGGACAGATTCGAATGGGCCTTAGGCCAGATTCGAGGTTGGCCCACAACAAACTCGAATCAGGGTCTATAATTAGGGATAGACTCGAATGATTAGAAGACTTTTTGCAGAATTCGTGAGGAATTAAGCAAGAGGCGATCTCGAGTTTATCAGCTAGGTGAGTGCCGTTTCGGAGAGAATTAGTACGTAGGATCGTTCGTGTGTCGTTCGTTCAGCGTCTAATAGTCTCCGTGTTTCCGTTGGTTGAGAGTTGTCCGTCTAACCGTCAACGAGGATTCCGCACTCGTTCACGGATCCGCGTCTAGATAGATCTTGCAGTCGTAGACCTTACAAGTGGTATCAGAGACAACGGAGTGTTCTTGGTGTTCTTCGTGTTCATCAGATACATTCTAGGTTTCTTGACGCTAGTTGGACGGTTTTGCTCTCAAAAACGTGTTTTTGATCTTAGCAAATTCGTATTCGGGAAACACTTTGTTGTTTTTCACGTTTTTGATCGAAATCATTATTTTTCATTTGAAAACTAGTGGTTTAATCTGTAAAACGTCAAAAAATCAACGTGTTAGCCGTTTTTCGAGTTTGCGGCGCTCGAATCTATAGGGGTCATTAGGGTTTTACTTTATTTTCGAGTCTAACCTAAATACGCTCCTTTCGAGTCAATTTCAGAGAGTTTCGAATCTACTTTGTTTCGAATCTGTTGCTTCATTCGAATAGGATCTCGAGTCTAGTTTAGTGTCGAGTTTATTTCGAATCTAGTATTATTTCGATTCTGTGCTTCGAATCTGCTGTCATTCGACTCTGCTGTGCCTTCGATTCTAAGGGTCTTCGAATCTAAAGAATCCTTCGAATCTGTCATAACTTCGAATCTAAGGAGTTGCTCGAATCTGACTTAATTTCGAATCTAATTGACTTTTAAGACTTAATCGAATCTAATCTCAACAGATTTAATATTAATTAGTTTCGAATCTATCTAGATTCGAATAAGTTAGTCTAAATCAGTTTCGACTTAAATTAATTAAGTTCAAATTCAATTTCTTTCAGAAAAGATGTCAAACCTTCAGAAATTCCTTGAGATGGATCACGAAGTTGGGAAGGCAAATGCACCGCCAAAGCTGATGAAAGTTGAGGATTATTACTGGTGGAAGGACAGATTTACGGATTTTGTACGATTCAACGATATGCGCATGAGGGTGTGCATAGATGAAGGGTACATTCCACCAGTATCTGAAGTTGAAGGCCGTCAAAAGGTTTTGTCATACCAGATGATGAAAGAGGATGACAAGAAACTATATGAAGCTGAAAACAAGGCTTTCTCCATTATCCGTATGGCTTTACCTCAAGATATCTTGCACACATTTCGGACTCAAAGGACGTCAAAGGAACTTTGGGAGTCTCTCCAGAAAAGGTGTGAAGGTAATCCACGGGTGCGTAGAAAGCGTACAGAGCTGTTGACCCAACAGTTTGCGATTTTCAAGGCTCTTAAGGATGAACAGTTAGATGATATTATCACACGGTTCTATCATCTGATAACAGAGCTTGAAAGTCATGGCATTGAGTATTCTGACACTGACAAGAACAACAAGCTTCTTGATGCTCTACCAGCCAAATGGGCTATGTACGTGGCAATGATTAAGCTTAATGAAGACAAATATTATGCTCAATCACTTGATGACATCGTGGGAACGTTGAGGGCATATCACTTCGAGATGATAAAGGCTGAGACTGATTACGAGCAAGTCCAGAATCCGGCTATGTATTTTGGAAAGACATCTAAATCATCAGTGACAGCTGAACCGAAGAGTGCTACAGCGTTTTTCACCGGAGAAACGTCATCACCACCAGAGTCCGAAGACTCACTGAATCGCGCGTTCTTAGGGTTAGGAAGATCGGAAGAACCGCAACCTCAAGTCCAACAGGCATCGACCAGTCAGAGCTATTCGAAGATGCCGATGAGCGCAAAGTCCGCGGAAGAGCATTTGAATCTACTTGCTTCGTTTGTGGCCGCTTATGGAAATTGTGTTCAAGGGAAGATCAATGATCCGGCTCTTTGGGATGAAGATTACGATCAGGTCGACCCTGATGACTTAGAGGAAATGGATCTTAAATGGCAACTGGCCATGGTGACCCAGAGGGTTAAAAGATTCATTAAGCGAACTGGGAGGAATCTACAAATGAACAACAAAGGGATAGGATTTGATAAATCTAAGGTCAAATGCTACAACTGTCAGGGATTGGGACACTTCGCCAGGGAGTGTCAAAGACCGAAGGTAGAATCATACCAAGGACAGAGTCAGCATCAAGGACAGTACCAAAATCAGTCCCAACAGAGATACCTTCCGAGTTCTTCATCTGGTCAAGCCAATCTAGCGGGTCTAATATCCAATGTCAC
This sequence comes from Centrapalus pauciflorus, assembly GCA_020465985.1. Lineage (NCBI taxonomy): Eukaryota > Viridiplantae > Streptophyta > Magnoliopsida > Asterales > Asteraceae > Centrapalus > Centrapalus pauciflorus. The sequence goes on from JAANYP010003133.1 coordinate 822,759, forward strand.
TTCTGACAGACAGCTAGATGGTACCTATGACTGGAGTTCACATCCTGAGTCCAATGCTAGAGCTTTCATGGCTGAAGTTACGGAGAATGGTTGTGAAGAAGACGAGCAGACCACAAAGGACAGCAGTCCGATGTGGGTAGAGAAAGCGAATGATCAGACCGTGCTGGAGTTTGCTGCTCAGATGGCCAACGTGGAATCTGATAACTCTAAGGTTAGTCTTTCTTATTCTCTATTTCGTGAATTATGTGCTTTATGTGTTAGTTCTAACGATAGGTTAAATCTAGTTTTAGACTCACATAAGACCATAGCTGCTCAAAATGAAAATTTAAAAATTGAAAACGCTAGCCTAAATGATATAAAACAAGATTTAAAAGAAAAGCTTAAGGCTGATGCTCAAGACGTAATCGTTCTAAAAGACAAACTGAGTGAGCAGTGTGTTAGGATAGAGCTTATGTATGAGCACGTAGAGGCCTTGACCAAAAGTCTGAAAGACAAGGACATAGAGCTAGCCGAGACCAAAGTTAAGGTAGCAGAGGCAAATAGCAAGCTGGAAAAGTTTAGGAATTCGAGCCTAAATCTAGGGAAAGTCTTAGATGCCCAAAGACAGTCTAAGAAGCCTGTAGGTCTAGGATTTCACGAAATTCCTCCACCGTTCAATGCGAACTATGTGCCTCAGCCTCAGGAGAAAACTGACAAGTCCGTAGTTTTAGAGGACCTACCTGAACCGACACCTGAGCCTACAGTTGAAAATACACCTAAGGTGGATGACTCTACTGTCAAGGTCAAGAAAGTGAAATTTGTGTCTTCCTCCAGTGAAACACCTGCAGGAAAACAAAAAATTTCATGGGCTGACCAGGTCGAAGAGACAGACACTGTAGATGTACCAAAGGATGTCGACACTAGTGAGACACCTAGATCTAAGGGACCAACCAAAAAGTCCATGGATAAGATGTCTTGTTTTAGATGTCACGAGAAAGGGCATGTTGCTTCTCACTGTCCAAATAGGAAAGCAGATGTTACCCCTAAGACAGTGAACCCAACACCTGTTAAGCCCTCAACAAGTGTGGCGAGCACGAGTAGTTCTCAGAGTACCGAGAAAACTGTGCAGGCCGCACCAAAACCTGTTGTGAAACAAACACCGGTTAAGGTTGGACCAAAAGAAGTGGTTAGGACAAATTCACCGAATCGTGTCATTAATCAATCTAGGTCAGCACCTCAACAAGTCTATAGGAGCACCACACCTAGCAGGTCACACACTCCAGTTAGGTCACATACTCCCGTTAGACATTATGTTCCGGTAAGAGCTCAGGGATCACAGTCTGAAATGCAGTATAATAAGACTTATTCTAGAGCACCACAACAAATGCCTACTCAAAGGCAAAGAGTGAATCTAAATCACTCGGCACCACAACAGAATTCAGTTCAAAGACCCAAGTCACCTGAAAGGCGAGATGGGTACTTGAAAGAGTTCACGTATGTGGACGAGAATGGTATTACCAAGTCAGTCATGGCTTGGGTTCCCCGTGATAACTAACCTATTTTCTTTCATGTGCAGGAGATAACTACCGGTCCAAACAACAAGTGGTTCGTCGACAGTGGTTGCTCCAGACACATGACGGGGGAAAGGAGTCTTCTCACAGACTTCAAGGGGGGTAATAGGGGATTCGTATCATTCGCGGGTAACAAAGGAGGAAATATCACTGGAACTGGAGAAGTCACTAATGGGACGATTACATTGGATCAAGTTTATCACGTTGATAAACTGGTTCATAATCTCATTGGTGTATCTCAAATCTGTGATAAGAAGAACTCGGTGTTATTTACTGACACTGAGGCGTTAGTGCTAAAGCCGGGATTCAAGATACCTGAAGATTGGATATTGATGCGGGCTCCAAGGGAGAATGACTTGTACATGCTCGATATGAACAAGCCAGATAATTCGATGGGTCCGATCTGCTTACTATCAAAAGCTTCGGAGACGGAATCGGTTTTGTGGCACAGACGCATGGCTCACTTGCACCTAAGGAAAATGAACTACATAACGAAGAATGGTTTGGTGCAAGGTGTGCCTCTGAAGAGCTTTCAGCTTGAAGACAAGTGTCTACCGTGCATGAAGGGCAAGCAACATAAAAAGACACACAAGTCCAAGAAGCTGAACTCCATAACCTCGACATTCGATTTGTTGCATATGGACCTTTTCGGCCCTATCAACAAAAGGAGTATAGGAGGTAGTTGGTTTTGCTTAGTTATCACTGACGATTACTCACGGTTTTCATGGGTTTTCTTTTTAGGTACGAAGGACGAGACGGCTGCAAAGCTCATCGGGTTCTTAGACCAAGTGGAGAACTCCTACGGAACAAGGGTTAAACATATTCGTAGTGATAATGGGACTGAATTTAAAAACTCTGTAATTGGTGTATATTGCCTATCAAAGGGCATCGTGCATCAATTCAGTGCACCACATGAACCACAACAGAATGGGGTGGCCGAACGTAAAAACAGAACATTGATTGAGGCTGCAAGGACTATGCTTTCGGATTCAAAGCTTCCTACCATGTTTTGGGGGGAGGCAGTGAATACCGCGTGCCACATTTTAAACCGAGTCCTTACAGTCAAATCATTAAACAGAACATGTTATGAAATTTTGAATAAACGGCCACCTAACTTAACTGGATTCGAACCGTTTGGAGTACCATGCACACTTTTAAGAACAAAACATCAACCGAAGTTTGGTGAAAAGGCTGACGAAGGATACTTCCTAGGTTATGTGCCAAACTCACCAAACAAACGGGTGTTTAACAAAACAACTGGTACTGTGGAGATTGTGTATAACATTGAAGTCTCAAGTTATACACATGAACCCCAAACTGGTCCGGAATGGATATTTGACTATGATAAGTTATTTGAGTCATTTAACATTCCTCAGGATGATAATGCAGGTACAATCGAGAAGGACTTGGCGACGTTGCATCTGAACGACGATGGCCAAATCTTTCCAAGGACCACGTTCGAATCTACTTCCGAGCCTACTGCGACTGTAGATGGATCTCCAGAAGTTGCTGATCAAGAGGCACCTAACACTGAGAATCAGACTCAAGCATCAAGTTCTGCCTCTGAGGAAAACGTCCGTGAGGAAGAAAATGTGGAAGCTGAGCCTGTTCCCCCATTAGGTGAAATAGGATCCAACTTAGGAGATAATCTAAGGGTTGATGAAATAGAGACCTCTAGGATTAACAAGAACCATCCAATAGAAAGCATCATAGGAAATCCTAACGAGGGTGTGAGGACTCGGAGTAGTGTAAATAACAACACTGTGTTGTTGTCGATGATAAACGACTCCGAGGCATATCACACATGTCTATATTCATGTTTCATATCGCAAGTAGAGCCCAAAAATGTGCAAATGGCACTTAAAGACAACTCTTGGGTTGAAGCGATGCAGGAAGAACTTTCTCAATTTAGGAAACTAGAAGTGTGGGAGTTAGTTCCGTTACCTCGAGGGGAGATTGCAATAGGAACCAAATGGGTTTTTAAGTGCAAAAGAGACGATCGGGGTATAGTCACGCGCAACAAGGCGAGATTAGTTGTAAAGGGTTTCAACCAAGAGGAGGGAATCGATTACAACGAAGTTTTTGCACCTGTAGCAAGGTTAGAAGCAATTAGGTTGTTTTTAGCGTTTGCCTCCTTTAAAGGCTTTAAAGTATATCAACTGGATGTTAAGAGTGCTTTCCTGTACGGGAAAGTGAAGGAGTTAGTGTATGTAGAACAACCGCCCGGATTTACAGATCCAAAATATCCTGAGAGAGTATATCGCTTAGATAAGGCTCTTTACGGATTACATCAGGCACCTAGGGCATGGTATGAGACTCTATCCAACCATCTTTTAGAAAACGGCTTTGAGAGGGGTAGGATAGATAGTACTTTATTTGTGAAGAGAAAGGGAGATCACTTTATCTTGGTACAAGTGTACGTCGATGATATCATTTTTGGATCATCAGACGAACAGATGTGCAAAGATTTCGAAAAGGTGATGAAGTCTAAGTTCGAGATGAGTGCTATGGGGGAGTTGAATTTCTTTTTAGGGTTACAAGTTGACCAAAAGAAGGAAGGAATGTTTATCCATCAAACTAAGTATGTCTATGACATATTAGAACGGTTTGGGATGGAGGGAACTAAGTTGACTGCCCACTTCAGCACGCCGATTCAAGTGAATCACAATCTCGGGCCGGGTACTGAAAGTGATTCCGATGTGGATCCGACTTTATATCGGGCAATGATTGGGTCACTTATGTATTTAACTGCTTCAAGACCTGACATAATGTTTGCTGTGTGTATTTGTGCTAGGTTTCAAGCGAATCCGAAGGAGATGCATATGAAAGCTGTGAAGCGGATTCTACGATACCTCAAGTCGAAACCGAAGCTGGGACTTTGGTATCACACGGAGGGAGATCTAGAGTTGGAGGCGTTCACAGATTCGGACTACGGAGGATGCAGCTTGACGCGCAAATCAACGACTGGAGGTTGTCAGTTCCTAGGAGGGAGATTGGTGTCCTGGCAATGCAAGAAACAAACTTCGGTAGCGGTGTCAACGTGCGAGGCCGAGTATGTTGCTGCTGGTAGTTGCTGCTCACAGGTTCTGTGGATACAACAACAATTGCGGGATTACGGTTTGGCTTACACTCAAACTCCTATTAGGATAGACAATCAATCTACAATTGCTATAACTAATAATCCAGTTAAACACAGTAAAACAAAGCACATAGACATAAGGCATCATTTTATTCGTGATTGTGCTGAAAAGAACTTAATCAAACTGGTAAAGGTGGCAACAGAAGATAATAATGCTGATTTATTTACCAAAGTGTTTGATAAGTCACGGTTTGAGTATTTAATTCAACTGAATGGAATGCGCAACCCAGAGTAATTTGACCTTAGTAGCAGTAAGTTTATTTTCTTTTAGAGTAGTAGTATTTCTTTCTTTACAGTAGTCTGCTAATTTAGGTAAGTTGCTAATTTAGGTAAGTTTCTAATTTAGGAAAGTTTTTATTTTTAGTAAGTTTCTATTTTTAGTAAGTTAGTAGGTTAGCTTAGTTTACTGCTTTTTGCTATGAAAAACTAAAGAAAAAAGAGAGAAAATTACAAAAATACAAAAAAAAGAGAATATCAGAAAAGGAGTTAAGTCTTAGATACATAGGTTCAAAGTGACGAAAATTAGCACCGTCGTTACAGACTCTAAGTATTTAGGCTTTCAAACATAATGCAACTACATCCTAAGTGTTATTTTATTTTAGTTGATTTGTTGGTACGGCATAATACATATGGGCATTCAAGGCTAATAAAATATTCTAGAAAAAGTTCAACGCGTGTCATAACTTAGATGTACGGACCAATCGGTCTTAATTTTTCTGTACAAGAATACAAAATTGGTCTAAATGATGTATGCAATTCTGGGATGTATGGCAACAATCAAATACATTGAAAATGGAAAGATCGAAATATCATGTAAAAACTGAGAGTCGAAAACATGCAACTTGTTGTACGTAAGTACCGACTGTGTCTCTGTTTAGATTCGGGTTAGCAGACAGGTCGCTTTGTTGTACGTCAGTACAGACCTGTCACCGCTATCTGCTAACTTTAAAAATAAACCTTAAGTCGAACTAAGACACTTTGTTGTATGAGAATACAGACCTGTGTCCGATGTTAGTCTTTTAAAGAAAGTTTGCAAATACCAACAAGTTAGAATCTTTGTCTGTGTGCCTTGATCATAAAAGTATCTCTATGTCTGAGTAACGTAAGATAATTTCNTGTCACCGCTATCTGCTAACTTTAAAATAAACCTTAAGTCGAACTAAGACACTTTGTTGTATGAGAATACAGACCTGTGTCCGATGTTTGTCTTTTAAAGAAAGTTTGCAAATACCAACAAGTTAGAATTTTGTCTGTGTGCCTTGATCATAAAAGTATGTCTATGTCTGAGTCACGTAAGATAATTTCCTGATAAATAAAAAGGCCAAGGGATATTCCGAAATGTAGAATGTTTAAAAGGGACAAAATACCAACAATCGGCTAAATAGGTATGTCACGACAAACAATCAAAGGAATTCAAAAATTCCTAAGTGTGAAAGTTTAAGTACTGAAAGTTAGTATCGGACATCGCTATCTGATTGAACCTTTCTTAGACTATACTCATCAAAACTATGTTGTTAAGTATTTAGCTTAGATTGTAAATTTTTTCTTAAGTCTAGATTAAATTTTTGGTCAAAATTTTAGTTTACTTTATTTTATTTTATTTTATTTTTACCTTAGTTTATTTTATTTTATTTTAGTTTAGTTTAGTTTAATTTTACTTAGGTAAAAGGTCAAAAGTTACTGAGGGTGCATTCAAAGTTGGATAAAATAAACATTGCGTGAAATATTTGTGCTTAGGGTAAAAGAATTGGCATAGTTTATCTTGTTACACAATACCGTAGAAAAAGGTTGAAAAAGGTTGAAGTTATTTCAAAATTTTCGAAATTTTTTTCTAAGTGTTGGAGGTTTCGAATCTAAGACAGACTCGAATAGGAGTACTTCGAATCTGTCAGTAGATTCGAATCTATGCTTAGACTCGAAGGTAGGTGGTATAAATAGGTTAACAGTGAAGTCATTTATTTCTTACTGTTTTCGATTCTACTTCCTCGAATCTATTCAGGCGATTTCGAATCTATTTTCTCGAGTCTACCGTATCTCTACTAAACGACATTTTGTCGAGTTTCAAGCTAGTGTGTTCGATTCTACTACTGTATCTAGGTATAATCAACTTGATTGTACAAGTTTCAAGTAGTTTTATACACAATTTCAGGACAAATCGTCGATTTTTGAAGTTTTATTGGTTGAAATAGGGTTTTTGCTAAATTACCAAGTTTGGACTTATAAAAGATCAAATTAGAAGCATAAATCAATGATTAGAACCTAGTTGAACTAATGTATGTGATTTACCAAGTTCAAAATGGTTAAAATCTTGGGTTTTTGTTGAAACAATGGCCGACGGGGTTTCGAGTCTGTTCATACACTTTTTCGAATCTGTTCATGGGTTTCTCGAATCTATCATTAGATTCGAGATGACCAGGATATTCGAATCTGTCCATTAGACTCGAATAGGGACTCTTCGAATCTTACAATTACATTCGAATATGGACACTTCGAATCTGTTACTTTCGAATCTGTACTTTATTTAATTTGTTTAATTTAAATTTTATTAAACTTGTGGAAATTTAATTGTGTTAGATTTTGTATTTAATAAAGTACAAAATAAAACAAATTTGAATTTAAACAAGTTTATTGATTTTTAATAAGTCTAACAGTTTTATTTATTGTGCAGATATGGCAGTTCGTGCTTTTGTCCCGAAACATAATATGGTCCTAAATCCAGACAATAATATTCCTGAGGCGCAGGGATATCGACAAGTTTTGGATTTCCTAGCAGAATCTAGGATTAGCTTTGCTCTATTCCATAACATTCCAATTGTTATTTCATATGTGAGGCAGTTTTACGACCATTTACAAGTTGATTGCACTGTCACCCCGACAGTTTTAAGAACGAGAATCGCTGGACAGCCATTAGTCTTCTCGGCAGATATGTTGCGCCAAGTGCTACAGTTGGGTTCACAGGAACAAGAAGACGGGCCTATAGACTTTCCATTGAGTATTAGGCAAGCCGCGTTTCTGAGAATGGGCTATAGTCTGGATGTTACGAAATCATCTTATATGAAAAGTGGATTGATAGGGCAGTGGCGATTTCTGGTCCACGTGTTCATGGTTTGTTTTGCGCCAAAGAAGGCTGGTTTTGATTACATCGTCTCAAAGATCCAATCAGGGGTGATTGCGATGGTGTATAATAGGAAGTTCAGCTTCTCGCAGTTGTTTTTCTCGGAATTCATCCATCAGATTACAGCTCCTGAAAGAGAAAGATTTCTTCTGTATCCACGATTTGTGATGATGTTGATAAGGCACTTCTTGCCAAATTTGCCACAATCAGATGACACTTTGAGCGTCAATGTTATGGATAAACGCATATTTGCTGATTGTTCCTCACATCGAGGAAGGTTAGCGGTTCCGGTGGCTCGTCCTTTGTTCGGAGCTATAGTAGACAGGGAATTTCAAGCCCCAGGTGATGCCAACTGGGCAGGGGTAGTTGATATTCAACCGCAGCAACAGCAACAGCAACCGCAACGCCAACAACAGCCGCGTGCTAGGCCGCGTGATCCACGACGCCAACAGCAACAACCTGCTAGTCAAATTCAGGCATCCAGGCCTTCAACAAGTGAACAACCACAAGCACAAGAAGCAGGGACTTCAGGTGCAGTCCCCGAATCTGAGCAGATTGCTCAGACATTGGAGGAAATATGGTCTTCTGGTCCTAATGCAAATGAAGATGTGGCAGCAGCATTAGTGGGTGAGCTGCTTAGTCCGCCTGGAGATGAAGATGACATATTTCGTGATGTTGAGGAATATGAGCCAGAGCAGACTGATACCGTTTTGTCATCATCTGCAACCGAATCAGAAGAGATGGAGGAGTTAGAGGTTGAAGCTCCTGAGTCAGTATCGACTGAACCACCTGTTCAAATTGGAACTTATGGTTCGCGATTGATTATAAATGAAGGTGGTTCTAGGAGACGAGTGGACAGGGAATTGGAGGAGTCCGATTTTGAAGAAGAAGAAGTTTCTCATCTAGTGACACGGCAACGGGCCAAACGTCACAGGTTCATGCAAGGATCCTCTTCAGCTTCAACAGAACAACCTGAAATTCCTCAACCTCAGGACCCTCAAACCACCATTCCACCATCACCACCATTCCACCATCACCACCTCATGATGAACCATACATCCCATCGCTGATCATTCCAACTCCAATTCAATCCATCCCATCAACATCATCCTCATACGCCGACAATCAAAGGTTTCAGCAGTTAAAGGCTCGAGTTGACTTCCAAAATATCCAGATCTTAGGCCTAACAAAGGCAATCGGTGAGATTCAAACTCATAATGCAAATCTTGACAAGGAGAATGCCGATCTAAAGAAGATTGTGGAAAAAGTTCAGGAAGAGAACGTGGAGCTAAAAACCTTTGTTTGTGATCAATCTGCTGAGATAAGGTCGATGCGCTCCCTAATTGAGCAGTTAATGAAAAAATTACAGGCTCAGGGGGAGACATCGTGCCGAGATCAGGAAGTGCAGAGAAGAGATGATACTGAAGGCAATGATCCCGGTGCAAATAAAGAGTTTGAGTCTGTAGATTTTCCTGCAGCTCAAGTTACACAAGTTGAGGGGGAGCCTAGTCAAGGCAAAGGAGAAAGGGGTGAAGCTAGTTCATCTAAACAGCATTCAGACTTTGAGATCAGTGAGATGATTGAAGCACTCATGGATCTTGATGATGATGCACTGGATGGAGGTTTTGATTATGAAGATGAAGAGCTTGAAGAAGGAGAGTTTATTCCGGAGGAGATAGTAGATTGGCAACCTGAAGATGAAGTAGTAGCTGATGAGGATGATGAAGCTGACGAAATAGTTGTACAGCAGAATCCTATCACTGACACTTATATGATAGATGGAGATAGAATTGTTGATGCTGACATAGTGAATGCTGCTTTGAATCCTAAGTCATCGACTGAAGAACCAGCAAGAGAGCTAAGTAACGAAGAAAAAAGGAAGCTATTGTTCAGAGCCGAAGAGAAGGAGTTAGCAATTAGGAGATAAATGAAAGTGCCTGGTACAGGGAAGCTATCTGAGCGAATCTTAAGTTGGTTCTTTGACAGAGATCTTCAACTTTTTATAATTAAAAGAAAAGACGGGCTTCAGTACATTAGGCGAACATTGAAAGCATTCAACACCCTTCCAAAGATTGAAATCACAGCGCTTGCATGGAAAGATCTGATAAATATTGGTGATGATCCTTATGCGAATGTGATTGAAAGAATAATAAGAAAGGAGGGGAGATCTAGGAAATTTGAACGATTGAGTCCAAGGGTCGGAAGAAGAGTCGAGGATAAGTCACGTATAGATCCTCTTACAGGCCGACCTTGGATGAGGATTCAGTACAAACCAGTGAAATGCCTGAGGAAGGTACCTCTGAAGAAAATGCCACAGAATGTTTTGCAAAATCTGAAGTGGTGGTATGCTGACACGGAAACTGGGGAAGCGGTTATAGAAGACTTAGAAGAAAAAGTTATTCTTAGAGTCTATGACCCGCTTCACCTGGTAAACCTATCTAAAGAAGACCTGCAGATTTTGTATAACTGTAAGATTTCCAGTGACGCACATATGGATGCTGAAGCTAGTAAGTATGAAAATGTGGTCAAGGTATGCGTTGAAAAAGGTCTGTATGCTGGTAGTGTTTTGAATCAATAATAAACCACGTTCTTAAATCAAATGTGTGAATTATTAGAAGCTATCGTCAAGGGGGTGTCTGTTGGTACATCCTGTGTGTCGATAGCAGTCTAAGTTGTCTTACATTGTGATTTAGCATATGTTTGGTATATATATATTATATATTATGTATGATTGATGTTTATCAGTGTTTGTATGTTTGAACTTGATGTAACGTATTACAAGAAGTTCAAACATAAAGCTCAAAGATAAAATCAGTCATAAGGTAATATCATAAGTTTCAAACACTTAGTGGTTTATGTAAAAGGCTAGATTCGAATTACTTAAGGGAATACATTCGAATCTGAGATAGATTCGAATGAGTCCATAGATTCGAATAGGCTAGATTCGAGTCTGTCAAGATGGACAGATTCGAATGGGCCTTGGGCCAGATTCGAGGTTGGCCCACAACAGACTCGAATCAGGGTCTATAATTAGGGATAGACTCGAATGATTAGAGGACTTTTTGCAGAATTCGTGAGGAATTAAGCAAGAGGCGATCTCGAGTTTATCAGCTAGGTGAGTGCCGTTTCGGAGAGAATTAGTACATAGGATCGTTCGTGTGTCGTTCGTTCAGCGTCTAATAGTCTCCGTGTTTCCGTTGGTTGAGAGTTGTCCGTCTGACCGTCAACGAGGATTCCGCACTCGTTCACGGATCCGCGTCTCGATAGATCTTGCAGTCGTAGACCTTACAAGTTCTCCTGGGTTTGCGGGTCTTGTCTCTACATTCAGTTCTTCTCTCTTCTCTTCGATCGTCATTTCTCTTTTACCTACACATACGAGACCCAGTTTCATACCTCAATTTGTTGTTCGTCTTTTTCTTAAAGAACTGCTGGTTGATTTTTGTTTGATAGAAGAGCTAGTTGATAACGGAAGTCTTGCATTTCAGAGTCAGAAAAATTGTCAGGTTCGTAGCTTGGCTAAGCCATTTGAAAATCTTTGTAGGAGTAGGGGATGCCTCAGATTTGCCTTTGTTATCAGTCACCAGGGCAAGGGGATCATTAACTGGTCTGGTCCCACTGGTAGATAAATAATCAACCCTGTTCCTTATTGCTAGATGATCATCAACATCATCTTGAAATTCTTGAAGATTTTAACATAAGAAATGGATATTGATATCATTCAGGTCATGATTTCTCTTCACTATACGGCAGGTGGAGCTCCATTTAGGTCGAAGAGAAGCAAGAAAACGTAGATTGATGTCATCCTGTGGGATGGTGACTTTGTAAATTTTCAATTCGGTTAAAACGGAGAAGAAACAATTACAAATACTTTAAAAAGTTTGTCCGTCTCGTGCCTTGAATTTGGAGAAGGCGGATTTGATGTTCTCCCTTTTCATCTTGTCACCCTAATCAGATCCTCGCATCTGGTGGGCAACTTCATCCCACATGGTTTTCCAGTCTCTTGACTGTCAATACTGTTGAGAATTGTGTTGGGAAAGGCTTGCAGGAGATAGTTCTCTAGTTGAATGTCAGCTTTAGCTCTGAGTCTATCCTGTTCAGTCTGAGGACCTCGTGGTTCACGAACTTCGGGAATTGGTGGATCAATATATGGTTTGGCAGGTATGATGGTGAAATATTCTGAAGGACCTTCTTCTAGGGATTTGAGCATCAATGACCCCAGGTCATGCAGTGCTAAAAATTATAGGAACCTTCTCTTCCATTGATCATATTCTCCACGCTATAGAACCGGTGGACGAATATCTGTTCCCAAGATAAGAGCCTCATTTCCCATGATTGGTTTGAAAATAAGATCTTAGAATTGGAAACTTGGAGATGATTGTTTTCGAAAGAATTAAAAACTTGCAACCTTGAAAAGATTAGTGGAAATTTCAAATTTTTTTGAAAAACAGTGAAATATCAACAATTTCGGTAATATTACCGATACTTTCAATGATACTGAAACCTCTTAAAGGATTACTATTATTTCAATATCCACAATTAACCATATGAATTAAGTAAAAAGAACAACAAATCAGATCACAAATATGACTGAATAATTTCAATAGAGATCAGAGAATATTACACTGAGATGCGTGCACAAAAAACTAGGTCAAATCTCCTATCCGTACAATCGTGCAAATCCTTACAAATCCGTGCAAATTCATACTGCTACAGTATCATTTAAAACTATTTATACAAAATACAGATTTTGAGTATTTACAATATGCCCTCTAAACTATTACATTCATAAACCCAAAATATTAAACCCAACATTCTCCCCCTGTTATGAATTGTAACCAGTCTTCATTCTTTTAAGCCCAGCTTCATTTCAAATCCTCTGATGCTTCTTCGGCTTCTCATTCTTGATTCAATCTTTGACACAAAGTCAACAATCATTCTTCTATCAAATAGACTCATGCCACCACCTTTCAAACATCTCATCACATCATGATCAAGAATCCCTTTCAAAGCTGTCATCACCTTCTCTAGAGTACCATCTGAATACTTATTCAGCTCGATCATTCTCATAACTCTTTTCTTTTGATTCTTGTCTTTGTAAATAACAATCGGATGTTTATCAAGAACCACTTGATACTCTTTTAGCTTCTCAATATCTTTGATATGTCTGTTCGGTGCCGTGACATTTATCCTTCTCATTCCTCTTTCAACACCAATTTGTAAGTCTTGGATAGACATTAAGACCAACTTGGTGTGCATGAAATGAAATATAGCTTTAAGAGCGAATCTACAATTCTCTTCCCTTTTATTCCGACATAATTCATCAAATAGATCTTCAATATCAACCAGATGAATTTTGAACACATCAGCTTCATTAAATTGGTAAGTCTTCCGATCAGCTCGAGTAACCGTGAATGTAGGATATAAAATATTGACAAAACGATCTTGGTAAATTCTTTTGAGTTCAGCTATCCTAAGTTCACTTCTCACATCTTGTACCTGTTGAGTTTATTCTGAAGAAAATGTGCATAGTTGACCAGGTTCGGCATGTTGGGCTCAATGACTATAAAAAGCTTCACAAAAGAACACAGAGTATACTTTTTACAAAATATCTTTTTCTCTAAACAATCTTCCAAAAATGGATGTCTATTCCTCTTCTTGATGAAATCAGCGTTCTGCTTTCCTGATAACTTGAGCTTCTTAACTTTCTTCTTCTCATTAACCTCTTCATCATTTAGCAAGCTCAGCATATCATTAATCTCCTTTTGAACCACTTCTTGAACAACATACCTCAGATGATGCTGTCTTTCTGATACTTCTGCCAAGATGTAGCTTTGAAAGAATTTCCATCAGATCTACTTCAGTCAATCCTTGAAGTGATTCTGGCACTATACCACTTATAGGAAATGTATCTTTTTCTTCTTTACAGTAACCATCACCGCAAGCTTTTCAACCATTGGTGTAGGTATATCATCCTTTAAAATTTTCTCTACAAACTCCTCCTCATCAACAATCTTCACAGCTCTCATTGACATCTCAGAAAACTCAAACACTTCCTGCTCAGGCACATCAAACTCCTTTTCAGCTCCTTCTATCCTTAACACCTCACTTTCTTCATCCATATCTGATTCATCATACTCATCAAAATTATAAACACCAGATTGTATACTCAAAGTAATTGGAACATCTTCATAAAGAATCAATCCCATTTCACTTTGAGCATCACCTGAGTTATCTTTCGAGCATCCTACCTCTCCTGAACCTCCTTCAGTATATTTCCCTTCAAAAACTACAAGCTGTAACTCATATTCACCAAGCTTCCTCCTCTTCTCCGCCTCATGAGGAACATCATCGAAGTCATCATGGTCCTCATGTCGTCTCTTAGACCCTGAAGCTTGTGACTTACAAGTTTGTTCCAGGATGGAGAATCTTTCAGATAATGAGCCCAAAGCTTTTACAACTGTATTCTCTAAACCCGTCATCCATTCATTCATGACATTGAATTCCTCCACACAATAGTCTCTCAACTCATTATTTCAGATCTACTTTTCCTCTTCTTCAACTTCTACAGTAGCCTTGCCTTTCAATAATCTTCGAATATTTATCATCTTGCTCATCATATCTGCATAGTGACTGCTCATTTGATTAATAACACCAGTAATAACTACATGCAATCTTTTTTCATTAACGAAGGGTAACGTGCTAACCCTTGGGCCACTTAGACTTCCAGTTGTCACGACAGTTGAACTTGTGAAAAGTACATCTGTGTGGCATAGATTCAGAGTTGGCATTGATGTGTCTCTGGTAGGACTTTCAACTCTTTCATGTGATGGAGCAATGAATTCTTCCGACACAATAGTTGTTGATACAGGGACACAAAGTCCTTCTGTACTAGTTTTAACGTATGAAACCGACTCGAGTGTCCTAGAGTGTATTTGTTCTATGACTTGTGCTTGAAGAAATGTACACTGGGGCAGCTATGTACTAGTTTCAATATCCATGGGATCTGAATGATCCCAGGATAGATCATGTGCATAATGCCCGTGATGAATTGAAACATCTCCTTGTTGAGAAGGAGATGAGTGGCTGGTGGGGTGTGCGGTCACCAGTGGGGTACTGGCTGCTTCAATGTCAACTCTCAAAGTGTAAGGTCACCTACCTACAGATCTGGTCTTGACGCGACACCTTCCAACGAGTTCGGAATCCTAGTTAGGGGTTTTACAGATCGATCACACACACGAAAACCCGGAGACGAACACAATGATAGACGTTACGACGAACGGCCCGACAAGTTTATTTCTACGAAACGAGACTCTGAAATATCACAAGTTCGTACGTGCACTATACGAGCTCTGGATGTTAATTTCTGCAAAAGTCCTTTAATCAAACAGATTAACTCTTAATTATAGAGGTTAAGTTCGAACTTAGCTTAGACAAGTTCATTTAGGTTCAAGCCCACGAACTTGTCCACTACTAATTCGAACTTAGTTTCACTAAGTTCAAACCCTAGCCTTGAACTTATTCGTGAACTTATCTTTGAACTTGTTCTTGAACTTATTTTTGAACTTATGTTTGATTTTATGTTTGAACTTATCTTTGAACTTTAGTAAACATCAAACACAAACAATATCAAACATATATAACTTGTATTTGCAAAGCCTGATCTATTACAAAAGACTATCTATACTTATACTGCTATCGTCACACAGGGTGCACTAACACAATGGAGAGCTAACAGTAGATGTGGCTACCCGGCTTTCTGGGGTTTGGGACTCCTTCACACTCACTCTAACCACTTAATCAACTTCTATAACAAGTAAATGCTCAGATTGTTCAATTCTTGCCCCAGCATTATCAACATCATCATTTCCATCATTATCATTATCATCATCATAATCCCCTCCCTCATATCCCATTCTTGAATATTCTATAAAGTTCTTTCAGAATCAGAATAACCCTCACCACCCCTCACAACACCTTCAGCTTCCTCTCTCACTTCAAGGTTACCTTGTACATCAACCCCTTGTACCTCCTCACCTATAGCTCCAGGGTCAGGAAACCTCGGTTGATGAGGTTTCACAAGAGCATGATCTATACGATACAATCTCACTGATTCAGCATTAGCAACGACATACTTCAATAACGCTTCAGGAATTGGCTATATATTTGCATTTGGATCATCCTGAACTCTATGCAAACTCATCATAACATAATCTGGGCACTTTTGAGAATGTTTCCTCTTTGGGATCTTTTCATTTGTCCTCACTATGCCTCTGATTAATATCTGAATAAACCTTTGTAGAGGCACAAACTTTGGCGCACGATTTATGGTATTTGCAAGCACCACGTCTTTGAGATCTTCCCAAATGCACTGAGCAAAGTCGTAATGTTTATTATATGCAACTCCATGAAACAATCTCAGGAAATGTAAACTTCCGCGGTCAATCCCGGTGTGCTTGGAGGTCATACATCTATTCAGAATTCCGAATAGAGTATACCATTCCCCATTCAGGCCATCCCGATGAAACATAGAACTCTTTGTCAATGACTTTGTATATCAAAGGCTGATGATGTCTCCACATATTTGTTCTTCGGATACAAAGTCCTTGAAATCCGCAAAGTCTAGGAAATTAACTGTATCAATGCGTCTTGGTAAAATGAGGTTATGATGAAGTCTGGCCAGGGTGATCTTTGGTTTATATTGGTCAATCGTCACTTTAAAGTGATGATCACCGACATCAGGAACAAATTTGATGGTACGCCAGAACTGGTGTAGGTAGACCAATGGAATTGTTGTCTTTTATTTGAGAAGGTAACCGAGAGGGTGGCCTTTTAGGATCTCAACAATTACCAGATGGCAGAATTTGATGGTATTTGGATCAAACTGATGATTGTTATCCAAAAAGATTCATAAAATGTTTAGGTTTGAATAATTTGGTGTCAGGGATGGGAGATGATGGGATGCTCTAGAAACTTAGGCTGATTTGATGGGTTTAGAAATGAGTGTATCGTTGGATGATGAATGGGAGTCAGAGGAATTTTAATTATGGGTGGGGGTTTGGGAAGCCATTTGTCACCTGTAAGAATAACAAACATGTTAGATACATCTGGTAAACAAAATTATTCCTACAGATAGAGAAATATGACATTTATCATGAAATTTGGGAAATCCATGTTACATAGTTTAAACCATCGGGATTCCAGACAATAATATTAAAATATTACTGTTAGGACTCCAAAGTCAACCGTTAAGGCACCAATGTTAATGTAAAATAGATTTTAAAAATTTAACTCGAAAAATGTGAAATTTCTCTGAAACATTAAATTTTCCACACTTAGAAACATTTTGAACTGAAACTCGGATTAAACATCACCAAACTCGAACTAAGCATAAACATCCTTGGGTAATGCTTTTTGAAACTCGGTTAAGCCTTAAACTTAACTCGGGTGAAGTGTTAACAAATTCGGTTGAAACTAGATTTAACTCGTGTTAAGTTTTGACAAACTCGAATTAAGCTTAGACTTCCTCGAATAATGAATGATCAAACTCGCATGACACTTCAATTTTCTAGGATGCTTTGTATTCAAACTCGATTAAACTTGAAAGTTTCTCAATTAACACGTTGATCAAGTTTGAAATACTTAAAATGTTCTAAGTCCCAATTATTACAAACTTGTACGATATTTCATGATTCTCAGATGGTTCTTTGTCAAACTCGATAGAAACAGAAAGTTTCTCGAGTACAACTTTATCAAACTCGATAGGAACTTAGTTTTGCTAGGGTGATAAGTCATCAAACTCGATTAAAGCTGTATTTTTCTCGGATGCAATTTAATCAAACTCGATATAAACAATGTTTTCTCTGTTCAGTCTTTGATCGAGTTTGAAAGATAAAAATATTCCTAAGTCCTATTACACTCAGAAAATTCGAAAAATTTAATTCATGGAGTTTTTGACCTAAACCTTGACATGTTCCCACTCGAAATTACATTTTAAACAAGTTTCCATTACTAAAGTTGTTCCAAAATGTTAGATATTAAATTTCGATCTTGTGGATTTATTTTGTAATAATTATTTAGATTATATTTAGTCTTGTAATTTATTTTCTAGTTAGTTTATGTTGTATGTAAAGTTCAAGGGGTAAAAGTAACTTTCCTTGAAACTTAATTAAAGGAGTCTATGTCTAGGATCTTAAGGTTTGTCATTGAAAATACAGTTGACATTGTGAAAAATAAAGAATATCCTTATTGCAGCCGCCAACATTGATTCTCTCATTATTCCTTTTGTTCTTTCATCATTACACAATTATTGAGTTTGCATTCCTCTTGTGAGTGATTATAGAACGTTTGTGTGCTGATATCTTCTGGGAATCTATTACAACAATTGGTATCAAAGCTCAAAAAGGTGGATTTCAACTACAAAAAATCAGATTCTGCTGTGTTCTTCATCATCTTCATCGAGTTCTTCATCCTATTCACGGTTAGATCTTCTTTTTCCTCGTTTTTCTGCTGTTTATGTGTTCTTCTTGCCATATAATCATTCCATTATCATTTCCTACTGATTTAGAGCTTATTAGTTTCAATCTTAACATCAAAATCATCCTATAATCGGCTATTTTTTAACTTTAAAAAATATGGGTTTTCTTGCATTTTTGGTCCGTTTTTAAAGATTTTTAAGTGTTTTGGTACATTTTAAAAGCTAAAAAGTGTTTACAATAGTTTTCCAATCATTTAGAAACAATTTTAGGCCAAAAATCTACTCACTTTGAAGTCTGAACTGTTACTGGAATATTGAATATCTGATGTACTTCGGATCGTACTGTAGCAATTCGGACCATAGTTCGGACCATATAAGACCCTATTTCGGACTAATTCGGACCTCACTTCCTGCCATTTCGAACCAATTTGAAGTGTACTTTGGACCAAAATCATGCCCAATTCGGACCCTGTTTCGGTCCCATCCGAACTTCAGGCCATCCAAATTCCAGATGATGCAATTTACTTCACTTAATTTGACTTGTGCTTTCATTTTAATTTTCATTTCGGACCATCCGAATTCGGTGTTCCCTCCTAAAAAATTCCTAAGTGTTCATCCATATTGGTCACTGTTCACCCGAATCCGGATCATCCGAATTCGTTTCATTCATCCATAGGTCCCATCCGAACTAGCCATTATTCACCCGAATCCGGACCATCCGAATTCGATTCATCCTCCATTAAACAACCCAGTCTTGGTCCATCCAAACCGTTGTTCATCCGAACTCGGTTCCTGTCCGAATCTACTGTTCATCCGAACTCGGTTCCTGTCCGAACCCTCTTAATCATCCGAATTCGGCTAAATCCAAAATCAACACCTTAATCCAAATCGGTAACATCCAGTGTACTATTCATCTGCAGTCCAGTCCATCCGATTAAAGTTTCCACCTTCAAGATCTTATTCGTTCATATCAGCACCCGAAATCATGTCTCGTGAAGCTCTTGTACTCGGATCCGAGAACAGACCACCTGTTCTGTATCCTGAGGAGAATGAACAATGGAAGTCCTGGTTCAGTATGCAACCCAACGGAGACCTTATGCTTCAATCCATATGTGAGGGCCCCGTTATCTACTATCGGGAAATAGCGGCTAGACCCGAGGCTGACCCCCCTGTACTCGCATCAAAGGTTGAGAGGGAACCCGCAAATGATGCCGAGCGAGACAGGCATCATGCAGATAAGCGGGTCGAATATCTGATCTATCAGGCCCTCTGTTAGGCACAAAAAGGCCTCAGTCAAACCTGCTCTACATCTGAGGGGGAGATTTTATAATCAAACCTGTTGATACATTTGAAGGTTGAATTTAAGGCCTGTTATATGCCTTATTGAAACCTGACAATGATTTGCAATATCAGTCTAAAGCTGTTCTATAAGTTGCATGTGTTGCAACCAAGACAGTTTGTCCAAGCTGATCAGTCTGCTGATCAGGCTGAACATAAACTGTCTACGCTGCTCTACACTGTTGAGCAGCTTGGGCATTTTTAAAGTGTTCTGTTCTTTGTGAACAGAACCTGTTCTTTGTGAACAGGCTAAACACTTTATGGAATTTGTTTCCAAGTCATCATGTATTGTTTTTAACTACCAGATCAGTTTACACAGTTGAAGACAAAGTGGAAAGCAGAACCGCTCAGCCTGCCCAAGCTGTTCTGTTACATGAAGACAAACGGATATTTGAAAAAGGGTGACAGACCTTTTTCTTATATCAAAATAGGCCTTTACAAGGAAGAAAGACGCAAAGTTGACATTCCTAAAATGGTTAAAGGCAATGCAACAGTAGAAAGTAAAAAGACAAAAGTTCTGCACAAGAGAAGGCAAGTCTGCTTTTCAGAAAAGTGCAGAAAAGTTATATTGTCTTTTCAAACAAGACTTCTCCTATTTCATTCTGCCCAATGAAGATGTTTCTCTTAGATCCTCTAAGTGAGTATAAAAGGAAGCTTCTAAGGTCAGAAAGAAGGAAAAAAAAAGCTAAGTGCTTAAACCAAGAATGAACGTGCAAGTGTGATATTCATGCATGCAAATCTTCTGTAAACAAGCTTCTGTGTGTCTAAGCTGTTTACCAAAGCTGTTCCTTAAAGTCTTGTAAAATACAGTGAGTGCATCTTAGTGAGTGTGTTCATTGTAATCTAGTGTGAGTGTGTCTTAGACTAGAAACCATACTGTTGTATTCTGTCATCTCAGCTTGAACAATTCCGCAGTCAAGCTTGTTTGTAATTAACATTTGTTGATAATACATACAAACATTGAGAAAAAGAGTGTGTAGTTTTTTAAATACTGTATTCACCCCCCCCCTCTACAGTTTATTACTATATACTTTGGGAACCTTTCGGGACCTACAACTGGTATCAGAGCAGTTTAGAGTGTGTGTCATTCTAGATCTCTCATAATCCCAAGTTTCCATGGACAACAGTGCTGCAAACTCTTCTTACTATGACAATGGTTCTATGGGCAAGCCTCCAAAATTTAATCATCAAAACTTCTCTGGTTGGAAGTGCAGAATGATGCTCTATTTAGAGAATCTGGATGTACAACTGCCAGAGATAGTGATGGAGGGTCCCTATGTGCCAACCTCTGTTACTACAATAACTCCAGCGGTTGAAGGAGCTGCTCCTGAAATCAGGACCTTTGAGAAAGCAAAAGCTCAATGGTCTGATGAAGACAAGAGAATGGTAGCTCTGGATGCAAAGGCCAGAAACAACCTGGTCATTTCTCTTCCTGATGATGTGTTCAAGCAGGTTGAGAAGATGAAGACTGCAAAGGAGATGTGGGATACTCTGTGTACCGTCTATGATGGACCCACAATCACACTGGACAACAGGATTAACAATCTTGTTAGACAGTATGAACTCTTCTTTGCCAAACCAAAGGAGTCTCTCACAGAAACCTACACCAGGTTCACTGCTCTGGTGAATGATCTCAAAGCTGTTGGGATCACCAAGGACAGTCTTACTTTGGTGAACAAGTTTCTGGACATTTTACCTGAGGAGTGGAACTATTTCTCAACCATCCTAAGAAACTCAGGTACTATCAGAAGTATGGATCTGGTCAATCTGTATGGATCCTTACTGAATGATGAACAATCAAGGCAGCAAAAGAGGAATGCCTTGGAAATGTCCAGAAGAGGTACTGCCTTTGTGGCTAATGTGAGACAGTCTGTTAATCAGGTGAGTGATGTGTTCACTCAACCTGATCAACAGGATGATGATAAGGAGGAGGTGTCTGAAGAAGAAGAGGCTGCAGATCTTACTGAACAAGATGATGAGCAAATGATAGCTATGCTTGTCAAAAAGTTCAGCAAGAGAAGATTTGGAAGAAGTATGCTACAAGGAGGTGCAAGTGCTGGCAAAAAGAAAGCATTTGACAAATCCAAGGCTGAGTGCTTCAAGTGTGGCAAAACTGGCCATATAGCTGCTGACTGTGTGTCAAAAGCTGTTGGTCAGTCATCCAAACTATCAAGACTAACAGGGATGATGGCTATAGGGTTAAGTACCTTATGGCCATGGCTAAGCTGAGGAAATTGGAAAACTCTGTGTCTTCCAATCGCCAGAAGGGACTCATGGCTGAGACATGTGACTGGGAGGAATCTGATTCATCATCTGATGAAGAAGATAATCAGTGTCTGATGGCCAACTCTGATGTTCCATCAACAAGCAGTTTCAAACAGGACATGGCTGAAGCTGAAGCCTTCAGCAGCTTGGAGAACTGGAATCCTACAATGATGTATAAGGTACAAAATTTTATGGCTTACAGTTCTGAAGAAAAAGTTAAAATGTTTGAATACATGCTTGTTGATTTGAAAGCTGCTGTTGAGAAGCATGATGCTTTAGTATCTGAAATCTCTAAGCTTAAAGCTGATCTTAAAACTAAAACCAGTAAACTGGACAGTTTCTATAAGTTGGAAACTGAGCTTGATGAATTAAAACACATCAACTCCATTTTACTGGAAGAAAAGAGAGAAACAGATATAAAGCATGCTAAGCTTCAAAAGATAGTTGACTCTTGGTGCCAATCTGCACAAAAAGTCAGCCATTGTATCAGTCAACAGATCCCTGCTCAAATCCAAGCCTATCTTGGAGGGGATCTTGACACAGCAGCTTCCATCGTTGAAATAAGTAATTTGAAAGAAGACTTGTCCACTCTTGGTGAACTTCCAAATACATTCATCCAAAACGTGAATGGTAAACTTATTTCAACAAACAGGTTTGTCAGGCCTCAAAATACTGACAGCTTGTGTGAACTCAGCTCAAAAGCTGATGTTGGAGTTTGTTCTCCAAAACAGCCTGCTAAGTGCTCTGCTAGCTCACACAAGCAGAAGAAAGGAAAACATGCTCAAACTGAAGCTGTGGATGCTAAGCCTGTTGACAAAACAGGTTCAGAGTCCAAAGCTGTTGGTAAAAAGCATGTTAATCCTTTTGATGCTAAACATTTTGAAAATAAGTTTTCAAAAAGTAAGCAGCCTGTTTTCAACAAGGGTAAGTCTCAGGTTGAAAACAAAACTGCTGTGATTTCAAATAAGTTTTCAAATCATGGTGGTAAGTTGGTTTTAAATGAAAATAAGTTTTTCAAAACCAAACACAGTGAGTATGCTGATAGGCAGCATAAATCACAACTCAGTAGGGGCAAAGGCAAAGCCATTGCTCAAACTGAGACAACTGGGAATAAGTTTCCCAAACCTGTGGAAGCTCAAAGGCCAATCAAGCTTCCTGTCTTTGACATCTGTCCTCCCAAAAAGAGGAAAGAAGAGACAGTCAAAGCTGTGGCCTATGAACTTACCACACAAGCTGTTGATTCTGCAAAAATTGCTAAACCTGCTGAAAGAATCAACAAAAACAGTTCAGAATGTGTTTCTGAAGGACCTTCTTCCAAAAGCACCAAAAAGAGAAAATGTTATAAGTGTGGGAAGAAGACACATCTGGCCAAGGACTGTCCTGAATCTGAGGACATGAGGCCTGTTGGCTCTGCTGTTTCCTTCACAGCTGTTACAAGCAGTGGTGGAAATGACATAGTCACTGAGGATGGTATTCAAACTGATACCATTCAAATAGGGAATATTAGTGTGGACATTCAAAATCCATCAACAAGTGTTGATGAAGTAGGAGAACTCATCTGTGTGATGAGTTCCCCTAAAAATAACTAATAATTCTCTTCTCACTCTGCAGGAAAAACAACCTTCCCAGGTTTGGTACTTGGACAGTGGCTGCTCAGGGCACATGACAGGTTGTAAAGAACTGCTGAGTGATCTCAGGCCTGAAAAAGGGCCAAAAGTCACCTTTGGTGACAATGTACAGGGATCCACTGAGGGATATGGAACTCTTAAAGCTGGTGCTGCAGTGTTCAAAAGGGTAGCCTATGTGGTTGGGCTAAAACATAACCTTGTTAGCATAAGTCAACTGTGTGATGCTGGCTACAAGGTTAACTTTGATGAGCACCTGGGTTACATATTGGATTCCCAAGGCAAAGTTGTGCTGTGTGCTCAACGAAAGAAAGGTGTATATGTTGTGGATATGCATTCTGCTGATCCCACAACTGAAACCTGTTTTCTCACAAGAACCAACGCTGATCTAAACTGGTTATGGCATAGAAGATTGTCACACCTGAACTTCAAGAACATCAATAAACTCTGTAAGAAAGAGTTGGTAACAGGTTTGCCTTCTATTACTTTTGCCAAAGATAGATTATGCACAGCTTGTGAGAAAGGCAAGCAGAGAAAAACATCTTTTAAATCCAAACATAATTTCTCTATTGATACTCCACTCTTCTTAATCCATATGGACTTGTTTGGACCTATTAATGTCCCAAGTCTAGGAGAAAGAAGATACACTCTTGTAATGGTTGATGAGTTCTCCAGGTACACATGGGTGATCTTTTTGAAGAGCAAAGGAGAGGCTGCGAGAGAAATTATTGGATTTGTTAAAAAGATGGAAATGCTGAACTCTGCCCAAGTAAAGCAGCTTAGAAGTGATCATGGTACTGAATTCAGAAACAGTACTCTTGAAGACTTCTGTGAAGAGAAAGGTATCAGTCAAAACTTTTCAGCAGTAAGAACTCCTCAACAAAATGGAGTTGCTGAAAGGAGAAACCGAACTCTCATTGAAGCTGCCAGAACCATGCTGTGTGCATCAGGTTTGCCTTCATCATTTTGGGCTGAAGCTGTCAACACTGCCTGCTTCACTCAAAACAGATCCTTAGTGGTGAAAAGGTTCAACAAGACCCCCTATGAGCTGCTCAAAGGGAGAAAGCCAAATGTCAGCTATTTCCATGTGTTTGGATGTCCCTGTTTCATTCTGAATCAAAGGGACCAGCTGTCAAAATTTGAACCTAAAGCTGATGAAGGAGTGTTTGTTGGTTACTCTTCTATCTCCAAAGCCTACAGAGTATACAACAACAAAAGAAAGGTGATAGATGAATCTGTCAATGTCACCTTTGAAGAGTCCAAGAATGCCTCCACCAAAGCTGTTCCTGAATCAGTTTCAGGAGACCTCAACTTTGATGATCTGATGCATTCAATCAATGAAGAGGACTCAAAAGCTTCCACTACACCCAGTGTGGAACCTGCTAATCATAATGGACATGATGATGATTATGTCAATACACCCTGTGTGAATAAATGTACTGACTTAATTACAATTGCATGTCCAGAACCTATCAATGCTGATTTCCCCAGTTCCTCTGCTGATATGTTCAACAGTGGTCAGACATGTTCAACAAGTGAACAGGCTCAAGACAACAGTGTGTCTGAAAATCTT
>JAANYP010003134.1:0-40000 GCA_020465985.1 Centrapalus pauciflorus
GAGTGGATGCTTGTGCATATATACACATTAGCCTATACACGTACAATTGTTGAGTGATATCCTTGTGAGGTGTTAGTTCATGCTGCTAGGTTCGAAAGTATCTGACATGAATAAAGATGTCGTTTTCCATTCATACCTGGAGTTGAATACCCCATTCAAGAATTGTTTTCGAATAATTCATGAAATTGATTAGAATATTCCCACAATTGTAAGTAGATGTGAGATCTATAAATCTTTGTTTTTCATATTTTTTTGCGTCTCTTGGATTAGATGGCTCGTTCTTGTGATTGTTAGTTTCTATTACTTTCTATTACTTTCTTTTACGGATCTTTATTGCTATAGAGTCTAGATACGCGTTATAATTGACAGAGATATGTGAATTGATGCTTAGTTTAGGATATTTTTTAGCAGGTTTTCTTGAGGACAAGCAACGCTCAAGTGTGGGGTTATTTGTTATGACATATTTTGTTTGTATTTTTCAGTCATATTTTGCCTCGGATTTGGGTTATTTTTGCCTCGAATTGTTTAAATACGACCCTGATTTGTTTATTTTTGTGTTTTGCAGTTCGAGGGTAGCCTGAATTGGAAAAGAACGGATTATGGAGCTTAAGTGTCAAATTTACGGGCTGAGCCGGTCTCCCTTGGAATCCTGTTGACTTTGACCAAGCTGCGCTGATCGCGGTCGCGACCATCTCATCGCGACCGCGCTGTCCTGCTATCTGCGGAATACGCCCATGCTTCTTATCGCGCCTGCGATGGACTCAGCGCGGCCGCGATCCCAAGAAAATATAAAAAGGCAGCAACCGTTTCGTTTTTTTATGCAATTTTTGGACGAACTTTTACACATAGTTTAGGGTGCGATTACTAGGTGTTCGATAGATTTAGATTTTTAGCTTAGTTTAGATTAGTTTAGTGAATCATTCGGCTATTGGAGTGGATCAAAGCATTCGGTTGCGGGTGTTTCTCATGTTTCTTACGGTTTTTGGTACACTCTTTCCGAATTTACTTTCTGTTATGATTATGTTTAGCATGGATCTCGTTTATTTTATTGTTTTTAACATGATTAGTGAGTAGTTTAGCCAAGCACTTGCTTGGTTACGTTTTCCATGGATTAGTGGGGTATTTGATAGTTTTGGTTGAAAAGTGTTTGATTCGTTGATGTATCTTTGGTTCATACGATTAATATGTGTAAAATCAGTATTATAGTGGATTTTCTAGCATTATTGTGATTATGATTATTGATTATAAATGCTGAGTTTTATAAACTTTATCAAATTTAAGTGATTTATTAGTTGGTTGCCATTTCTAGCATTATTGTGATTATGAGATAGTGACTAGTTAATAAATTGTGAAATCATTGTATGCAAATTAATTCTTAGATTTATTGTGATTATAGGATTAATTTAATCTTTGATTTCCTTAGACTTGATTCATGTTTATGCGGCTAAATTCAATATTTAGAGTTATTTCTGAGCGCTTGACGAGTAGACAGTTTTAATCTCTAAAAACTAGTTTTGGTCGACGTAATTAATCGTAAAAGACATTTATTGTTGATTTTTAGAAATTGGGGAATATTGGAGAACTCCATACTTGATTTTCTGAAATTAATAAAATATGTCCATGAATCGGTTTTACATCAAAGTTTCAAACTCTTG
Organism: Centrapalus pauciflorus; assembly: GCA_020465985.1. Lineage (NCBI taxonomy): Eukaryota > Viridiplantae > Streptophyta > Magnoliopsida > Asterales > Asteraceae > Centrapalus > Centrapalus pauciflorus. The sequence goes on from JAANYP010003134.1 coordinate 1,656, forward strand.
AGCTTAAAAGATTTAAACAGTTGGATTTAATTCCAACTTACTTTTCTTTGACCAAAAACATATTAAGTGTTTTTACACCATTTTACTCCATTAATCCTAAAAGACGTATCCAAGTGAGTGTTGTTTTTATCATATCTGATTTTATCCTGTTTTAGCGTTAAACTTTATAATTTTAATTGTCAGATAGATAGTATAGTTTTAAATATTTAGGGTTATAATCTTCCTCAACTCTTATCCATGGCTAGATATTAGTGATAATCCTAGTATCGGTATCTCGATCCTTATTGTCGTTCCCTGAGTTCGATAATCCCCGAGGTCAGTATCTAGCTATACTGACTATAACTGGTACACTGCCAGTGGTATTTGGTATAGGGCTTTCTTCTTTCTTTGATTTTATTTGCCAAATCTGCGTGAAGATCAAATGGTCTATTGTAGTGTTTTTTAAACCACACTAGCACAAGAAAAAGAGTTTAAAGACTGAATTGATAAAGTGAAGGACTAAAGAAATATGAATTGTCAAAGATAAAGTTGACGCACAACTTGTGCTTAAATTTTGGTAGACCACCGTAACTTGTAGATTATAATTGCTACATCTGTTTTCATTCCATCCATGCATAGTTTCAAATGAAATGACATGATTTAGTTGCTCATGAGTCATGATTTTGATTGGTACTCTTTATGATTTTATGTTAAGTTATGTGGTGTGATATGCTGCTAGCACACCCTTTTGTTTAAATAGAAATAAGGAAATATATAAGCAAACTAGCAGACAAATAGACAAGTATTACTTATCTCGCATACTAGCATAGTTTAGACAAGTTCGGATATCGAACATAGGGACAATGATGAAATACAGAAACACGAATGTCAGTTAAAGATTAGTTGCAATTGAAATGGGTAATTAGAAAAGAGTAAAACTCTTAATTAACAACCAGGACAAATAATCACAACACTTAATTAACATGTGAAAGGAAATTGCACAAGATAATGCAAGATGAAGAAAAGTAATCATTTGGAATTCTTCCCCCTAAACATCGGATGACATATATAATGAAGATGTTTAAATTAATATGATGCATATTTAAATAATACAAACATAAAGATCACTCAATAATGCAAGGATTCTTAATCCTAGAATTAGGTCTAAGTGCATAAAGATCGCTCAATTAAACACATATCATAATTCAATTAGCAAGTAATGATCATAACAAAGATCACTCGGGTATAACATTATCATCCAAAATAAATTAACTATGACCTAAAGATCACTCAACTATGTCAAAGTTTAACTCATCATGCATTCCAAATACTTGCCAATATGGTCTTATCAAGAAATGTGTCTCAATATAGAAATGAAAACACGATTTACATATAGATTCACATCGAAAATATAAACCTTAGTCTAATGTTTGACCAAAACAATGAATATATCTTCTTCTTGACTTTCACAAGATCAAAACCATTAATAAAGCAACATATCACTTTATTAATAATGAAAGACACAATATTGACTCACATCACAAACAAACACACACACACACAGAGTAATATATATATATATATATATATATATATATATATATATATATATATATATATATATATATTCATTTCATCAAACATTACACAATGTCAACTCAAGATAAGATCAAAATGATATTCATTCTAACAATAAAAGTAAAATCATCCATTGTTTAGGGCTTTTAATCCCAAATGATTATAACAACTATTGTTCCATGATTTGGAGATAATCCATCAAGATCAACATATAACTTAAAGATTAAACATAACCAAAAGATTTAGATATATGTAAAACTCCCCTCCCCAAATGATGATCTTGGATGCATGAATATGTGTTCCCTTGATGTGGCCTTTAAAAATCAGCAAGAATCATCTTTCCTACCTTCAAAATCGAACTTACGTGTGTGTTTTATGTGTGTGAAATTCGTCCAGCCTCCTATACAATTCAGACCAAAAGTTTTTATATATGAGGTCGACTCGTCAAGTCGATGACGTGCTGAACTCTCATTAGACCACGAGAACAACTTGTCCCGTCATATCGACTCGAAAGATGAACGACTCGACAAGTATAAACATGAAAACTTGGGAACAACTTGTTATCGCTGTTGAAATCAAAATTTTGCTTCTTTCATCATTAAAGGTTGAAATAAACACAAAAGCCAATAAGGATCAAAATGAAAACTTGGGATCAACAAAAATTACTAAAATAAATACTGAAAATTGTCATAAAACATGTATATATACTACAAAAGAATGTAAATTGTACACGTTATTTTTACACGCTTTTAATTAGCAAGTGCGTAAAAAAGTTTTATGTTTATTCGCACTTATATGAATGAAAAAAATTAGTTACAATTACAAGTGTGGAGTTTTTATACTCAAATATCTGTTTTAAAAAAAATTTGCAGATATAAATGTGGACAAACTAATAACTTGTCCACGCTTAAAAGTATGAAAATTAATTTGTCACATTTAATTTGTCCGCATAAGAGGAAGCGTGGCAAAATTGAGTGTGATAAATTTATCTCTACACTTTCAAGTGTGAAAAAATTAAAATTTGTCCACACATATACATATGAACTTTTTTCTTCATGATTTTAAATGTGGCAATTAGGATGCTTTAGTATATATTTTCACGCTTATTACTGCAATAATTTTAAACACATTTGTAAGTGTAGAAAATTTCCTAAATTTTTACACACTTTTAAAAAGCGTGTAAAAATGATTGAACAAATGACGATATCATGATGTATCCCTATACTAGATATGTTTAGTACATGATACTCTGATTATATTTGAAGTGCATCTTTTCTACATGCTTTGATGTGATATCTCTAAACTCCAATGTAACCGTGACTGAGGACTTAAAAGGCAAGTCGCTCTTATAGGTGACCGTACATCCCTTGAAAATATTCTATATCGAATTTCTCTTTTGATATATATGAACATTCATTTACATGTTTTGGGATCCATGTCCTCTGCACGATGATACACGTATACTAGAATATTTGCTCCCAACACGAAAGGACATGTATATATTGAATATATTATATTCGGATCGGTGCTCACAAGTACGATTAAATACATATTGGGATCCATGCAAACGGCACGATGAAACATGTGTTGCTCAAATATTTGTTGCATAAAGTAAATTTGGAATTATTAATCTTTTTATCTCACTAAAAAAATTTAGCGAACCCGTTGTTAACTATTTTAATGGGAAGAGTGAAACGCCACACTGGGTCATTTTCCTAGGTTACGTATACAACTCTTGTGGACTATTAGAATCTCGGTAACAATATAATTAACCACTGGTGAAGGAATTTGGGGTTGGGAGTTGGGACTCAAAGTCGACTCTGTATTTACTTTCATGTATATATATATATATTTGGATCGTATGTAATTTATTATTATGATTTGTATGATTATCCTGTGTGTTAGGTTTGTGATTATTTTAGAGGATGTCTCGAGTGATTTTTAACCTTTTTGTATTAATTTATATATAAATGACCAAATATAGTAATAATTTTTGTTATTTCTATCATTAATAGTAACATTATTTATTTTTTATCATTAATAACCCTGACTTTTATATATTTTATCATTTATAGTAACAATTTTTTATTATTTTATCAATAATAGTAATTGGTAATCTGCAATCCTGTTTCACAAGTCACCAACAACTTTTCAATTATCGAAAATAGTAACATCTTTTCATATTTTTATCAATAATAGTAAAATATCAAAGTAAACCGAATTTTTTTTATTTTATTAAGTTTTCTAAGATTTCATAAACACCAAAATAAATTCAATTTATGTTTCAAATTTTGTTGTGAAATTTAATGATAAAATTTTAGTTTTTATTTTTCTATTATTATTTAATTATATTATTACTATCTTTAGTGACTATTTTTTAATTTCATTAAATTTATTTATTTATAATTTTTATTTTTTCATAACCTTATAATTTTTTATTATATTCTGAATATTTACGGTTAGATAATATTCGATTATTTATTCATAACTATATATAATATGATTGAAAGGATACAAGGAATCATTCTAATTTTCACTTTCTCCAAAACGAAAAAACTATGAATCATCATTTTCTTAGTTTTTCCGAACAAAATGATACAAATCGTTTCGGTTTTTAATTTTTCCAATCTAAATGAGTCATAGTGATTTACTTAAAAAATCAAAATAAGTCCACTATTTTTCATTCAGAAAAACTATAAACCACAATTATTCATGTAACATCCGGCTTTTGGACCTGGTACGTGGATTTATTTTAGTGGACATTTATTTTAATGATATTATATTGGTCCTGTTATATCCCGATTAGTAGATTGATACGTGTCGGGATCGTGATTGCGTGTCACCGGGTTATAATTTTAGCGGATTAATTATATATTTGAGATCACGGGATTAAATGAGTTGAAAGAGTATTAATAGTGAAAATGTAATATCGGGTTCGGGTTAGCGGGTACGGGCTTTCTAAAAATAGAAAGCGTGTTTATTAGCCTTCCTTTTTTTTTCCTTTCCTTATTTAGGAACTGAAGAAGTGCACTGTGTGTGTATGTGCGTGAGTTCCAACAACAAGAAATCTTTCCAAATTCAAGATTTGATTACTGAAATTTGACCTTCATCTTCATATTTGTGTTCTTGAGCTCAATGAGGTAAGAATCTTGATTTGGTTGCTGAATTTCGAAATATGTGTTGTTGGGCTGTGTAAAATAGTTTCTAAGTCTGTGAGGGCTGTTATGTATCGATTTTATGCATTTGGTTTGGCTGGGAATCGAAGTTACGGGGTGTTTATACCCTTGGGCTAGGGGTGAGTGACGGGTACCATTTCCCGAACCCGAACCGGTACCGGTACCGACGGGTACCGAATAAATATATTCGGTTCGTTATTCGGTTTTTAGATTAGCTAAAATTCGGTATTCGGTACTCTCTATTCGGTTTATAAATTAGCTAAAATTCGGTATTCGGGACCGAAACGGCACCATATAAAATTATAAGGTTCGGTATTCGGTTCTTTCAAAACTAATAATTCGGTTTCGGTATTTTCGGGATCGGTACCGGTTCGGTTCGGTCCGGTACCGAGCTCACACCTACCTTGGGCAGAACCATTCGACGAACAGGAGAGGAACCAGACGACAGGGATCGTCGCGATCCTGCGGACCGCGATCTGCTGTCTAGGCCGGGTTCGGTTTGGGGGTTTCGGGCCGGGTTCGGTGGGGGTTTTGGGCCGGGTTATGATTGGGATTGGGGGTTGGTTGGGATTGCTTGTTGGGTCTGAGTCAGTTATAGAGTTATGTCTGAGTTTGTTTTGTATATCAGCTGGGTCTGAATTAACAGTCTGGGATCCGCGTGTTTTCATGGACGAGTAGACAACGGGTCAAGTTAGATCAGGGAGTTCAGAGTTTGGTAAATCAGCCAGGACAATCAGGTGAGTACTCGAATATTTTTCTAAACGCGCACCTTTTTGAGAGTTTAGCTGTGTAGATATTATGTTATATGTGATGTGTATGAGACAGAGACGTGAACCTCAGGTATGATTCTATCTTGTTATATGTGTTGTGTATGCATAATATGAGATCCATTCCAGGGAGTCCGTGATGAGTCCCATACGGACAGTGACTCGCGACGCGGGTTGACTATCCTAATAGTCTTTAGAGCGTATATACGGCAAAGCCTGTGGCGGGGTCGCTTTTGAGCCACAAGGTTTTGCTAACTGTTGCTAAGTGCAGTCTGTTAGCCGGGGAAGTGTCCCCCACAGGGATTGCACAATTGGGTTTCAGATCTCATTCTTTTGTGATTATACCTGAGATGTGTGTTGGGTGCCAGGGACGGGAACAGGGACTGTTATGCGTGTTATGTGCTACGTGTTTGTGCTATGTGATTATTGTGTCGAGTCTAACCCTCGCGTACTCACGAGCTTTCCAGCTTACGTCTTCGAGTCTAACATGTTCAAAGAATCAAAAGGGGGCTCAACAGCAGCAGCTGCTGAGATAGAGCTGGGGTTACTTGAAGATTTGTATCTGCTTTTGTGTAATGACTAGTCTGGATATGATAGTTTATTTTGGGATTATGGAATAAGTATGTGTATCTGATAGTCATGAACACTGTATTAGCCTAATCAGGGTAATCTGTACTAAACTGCGATTATGTTGTTAACCTTTTGTGTATAAAATTATCAGTGATATGTATTATCCATTGACATTGGATTATCTGCGTTATTGCCACTTATGGTATTGTGTTAACGTGGCATTTAGGTGAATCGGGAGGGGTGTTACAATTCATAGGTTATCATTCTTAGAAAAACTAGTTAAGTGAATGGATCGCAATACTTTTTTATTCGTAGTATTTTCATTTGGAATTAAAAAATTACAAATTCTTATGCTTTTTAATAAATTCTAAATGAAACAGATTACAATCCATCAGATTTATCTTTTTCGAATGGCAAAAACTACGACCCATTTATGTTTTAGATTTTTGCAAAAACTGTAAATCATTCTGATTTTTTGTTTTTTCTATTAAAATAATTGAAACCCATTTATTTTTGTGTTTTAACAATGAAAAACTATGACTTATTCAAGTTTATAGTTTTCTAGGATGTAAAATATTGCAACGCATTTATTTCTTTAGTTTTTGATAACAAAAAAAAGGGAGAATTGCTCAAAATAGCAAGTAACTTTTTCTTTTTTCTTATTATAGCAATCTCGCAAATTTTGTTGCAAATAAAGGAACAATTTTTTTGTGCATTCCCGATTATAGCATTTAACCCGTAAACAACTAAAGTTAACCAATACAAAGGGTTATACATAGGGTTTATTGTTTGAAATAACAACCTACTTTTTATTTTATTTTTCTTATTGTGGCATAAGTTTTATCTTTTAGCATTAAATATATTGTTTGAAATTTTGTTGTTTACCGGTTAAATGCTATAATCGGAAGCAAAATAATACTTGATTCCATTATTCGTGACAAAATTTATGAGATTGCTATAATTAAAAAAAGAGAAAAGTTTCTTACTATTTTGAGCAATTCCTTCCAAAAAAAACTATAAATAATTGCGATTTATAATTTTTGAATTAAAAATATTGCAACCCATTTTGATTTTTAGTCTTTTAAATAAAAATACAACTTATTTAGATCGAAAAAAAAAAAAAAAAAAAAAAAAACCAAAATGGTTCATGTTATTTTGTTCGGAAAACTAAAAAAAGAATGGTTCATAGTTTTTTCGTTTTGAAAAAATTAAAAATTGAAATGATTTGTAGTTTTTTTTCGTTCATATTATATATAATCATGAATAAATAATCGAATATTATCTAACGGTAAATAAATATTCAGAATATAAATTATAAAAAATATAAGGTTATAAAAAATAAAAATTATAAATGAATAAATAAAATGAAATTAAAAAATAGCCATCATAATAATATAATAAAAAAAATTTTAAATAAATAAATAATATTAAAAACTAAAACTTTCTTATAGAATTTCAAAACAAAATATGAAAAACAAATTGGATTTATTTTGGTATTTCTGAATCTAAAAAACTTAAAAAATAAAAAAAATGGGTTTAATTGATATGTTACTATTATTAATAAAAATATGAAAAATTGTTAGTATTTTTTATAACTGAAAAATTGTTAGTGACCTGCTAAACAGGTTTGCAGGTCACCAATTACTATTATTGATTGAAAAATAAAAATTTGTTACTATAAACGATAAAATATATAAAAGTTAATGTTATTATCGATAAAAAATAAATAATGTTACTATTAATGATGAACATGTCAAAACTTGTTACTGATTTTAGTCATTTGTCCTAATTAATTTAATGTTTTATTTCCTATAGTTTTATATTTAACAACTAATATATTTTATTTAGGGTTAATCACTCTAAATAGTAACAACCTTTTATCTTTTTATCTTATAGCAATATTATTTATTTTTTATCATTAATAATATCAACTTTTGTAATTTTAAAGTTAATAGCATCAACTTTTATATTTTAAATCATAAATAACATTAATTTTTATATTTTTTTATCATTTATAGCAACAACTTTTCAACTTTTGCTATGAATGATAGAAAATATAAAAGTTTTTGTTATTAATGATAAAAAAAATAATAAATAATGTTGTTATATATGCTAAAAAAACATAAAGGTGTTACTATATTTAACAATTAGCCCTTTTATTTGTAACTTTTATACACGCACCTTCCCCTTTAGACGCCTCTAGCAACCGTGATATCATCGATCTCCCTGTCATTATATATATATATATATATATATATATATATATATATATATATATATATATATATATATATATATATATATATATATATATATATATAGGGGTTCAATGGAAAACCAACATGCATCGGAAAACCTTGGAAAACCTTCATGCACCACCACAAATGCATCACAATTCCCGCGTGATGCATCAAATTCTCCGCGTGATGCACCAAATTCTCGCGTGATGCACCGAATTCCCGCGTGATGCATCGACTTTCTGCATGGTGCATCTCCTGATCCAATGGCTATAAAGTGGTTCCCGGGTTTTCCGATGCATATAGGTTTTCCATTGAACTCACCCCTATATATATATATATATATACATATACATATATATATATATATATATATATATATATATATATATATATATATATATATATATATATATATATATATAGGATTGGAATGGAGAACCTCCATGCATCGAAGAATCTTGAGGAACCGCCTGTTGGAATTAGTGTCCAAGTCACAATTATTTGTAAACATATTGTTATCAGGCTGGATCCTTTTTGTGTGCATGCAATGAATTGTAAAGAGAAGATGATTAACTTAAGTATATAATGATAATTAGTTTGTAAATTTATTATGTTTAATAAATTAATTAGAAACTAAATAATTGATTATATTTGATTAATGGGTTAGTTTGTTAATTTATTAATAGTTAATAAATTAACCGGAAGGTAATAGAATTAATTGAGGAAGTACAGGGGCTAAACTGCAATTAGTTGATAGTCAACAGGGCACCCTTAAACCCTAATAGGGGGCCGGCCACCAATCCATCCCACATGGATTTGGGATCAAAACTTTGTAGGTTTCTAAAACCTATAAATAGGCAGCCCCTGCCTGCTTCATTCCTCGCTCATTCGGTTCTAAGTTCTCTAACGATCACAAGGGATACCAGTTTTTGGGACTCTGAGATCTGAGCTTAGAAAAGTTATAATTATCTTTTCTTTTGTTCATTGGGTGTGAACAACTAGAGGCGATCTTGCTTTAGACGCTTGTTGCTCGATTCAGAGGCTGTTCGTGAAATCATTCTTCGTGGAGAAAATTGTGAATTTTCTCAAGGTTAGTTTTTCTTATTCATCTCTTTATTTTAATAATTAGTTGCTTAGCTTGTTTGGTTAGATCCTTAAGGTTTTATATTCTTGCATAGTTAGGTTATTTAATTTTCCGCAAAGTTTTAATTTAACCTAGCAAGGGTATAGGAAACCCAACAGTGGTATCAGAGCCAGGTTAACCTAACGAGCTTTGCACTAATTTTGAGATGATAATCTTGTTCTTAAATTTTGAAATTTGTTTTGATTAATTTTCGGAATTTTGATTTAATTTTAATGGTGTTTTTAATTTTAAATTAAATTGTTTAAACTTAAAATTAATTTTTAAATATTAAATAAACCCGAAAAATTTATTAAAAATTAATTTTTCGAAATTTTTGGAGTAAAATTCGTTTTTTTATAATTATTTAATTTTTAAAATAGTTTTTAAATATTAAATTAATTTTCTAAATTTTGAAAATTGTTTTTCATATTTATCTTCAAATTTTCGGATTTTTAAAAGGTTTTAAATGGATAAATCTGAAATATTAAATAAATTATTATTTTATTAATTTAGAATTTTATTAATTTAATTAAGGGTTTGATTTTTGGGGTTTTAGATAAACATGTCTTAGAGATAAGCTTGATTTTCTAGGTTTATCCTAAATCCTATTTATCTAGAAATTACCTTAATTTAAATTAAGTGCTTATCCTAAAGGTTTTAGAATATCATAATTTATTAGGATAAACTTGTGTTATCCTAGGTTTAAATTTTGAGGATTTATATGGTTATATATATAGGTTTCAGATTTAATATATATATTTAATAATTAAATGTTTCTTATTTTATTTAAATATTGAAATCGAAATATATATATAAAAAATAAATATTAATTTCGCGCTGACCTACCTCCTCCGCTTCGCTGTGCGTTCAATGGAGCTACCGAGGACTTTTGATAGGATGGTGTCCAGATTAAAAGTATAATCTAAAGTACTAAAACAAAAATGCCGTTTTAGATATATCAAAAGTGAATTAGTATGCAAATCCATGAAAAATGCACATCTCTTATATGCACTGTTAGTGGAGCGTGTGTATTGACCGGCACACTAATGAGAGACATATTAGGAGGTGATGTAGGGCTCGCGATTCCCGGACTGATCCGTGCCAAGTCTTACGCGGTTTTGCATGGTTAGATTCACCATCTTGTCCGTGATCCTCGGCAACCCAGTCACGGATAGTAGTTGAGCATAACCGAGATTAACATGCCATTGATAAGATTCAATGAATCTCAAAAGATCTAGAAATTTCATAGAGATTGAAATCGACAAGAGTTTGTCCACCTAAAATAAATTCGTGGCGTGATTACGGCGACCCTTTTCATAAAACGAATCGAAAATATGGATCCTAGCCTTAATTCAAGTTGGGTAAATTGTTTAAGGAATACTTCATACTAACTAAAACTTTATCTCACAGATGTCTACTTCTAGTGGTACTCCCACTCCTGCTCCCAACCACGCATCCAACTTCTCACTCCTTTCCGTTCTGGGTAGGGAAAAACTATCCGGACCGAAATATGTGGACTGGATGAGAAACCTCAGGTTTACGCTGAGGTACGAGAACAAGGAGTATGTTCTCGATGAACAAATTCCCACACTGAATGAGAATCCCACCTAGGAGGAAATGGACGCACACCAGAAACATTACGATGATGCAAACAAAGTGTCCTGCATCATGGCGTCATCCATGGTTCCTGAGCTTGCTAAAGCCTTTGAGAATACATGGGCCTTTGAGATGAATCAGCAGCTGCGAGAGATGTTTGAGGCTAAGGCGAGCAAAGAGCGCCTTGATGTGGTAAGATCCCTCATGGCCTGCAAACCAAAACCCGGAACATCTATCTGCACTTTCGTCCTTGAGATGAAGGGGTACTTCGACCGGCTGGAGGCTCTCAATATGGTGTTTGACTCTGAGTTCTCCACCAATATCATTCTTTCTGGACTGCCCACCATCTTTAATCAGTTCGTACTCTCCTATCAGATGAACATGAATCAGAAGGAGACGTCAATTATGGAACTGCATAATCTGCTCCGAACCGCTGAACAGGGCATCAAGAAAGATGAGACCCCTGTGGCCCATGTGCTTACTGTCGGTAAGGCCTCAAAGAAACAGAAGTCATCCTGGAAGGCCCCAAAAGGAAAGTCCAAGAAAGGGTCTCAAGGGAGGACAGAGTCCGATATTGTGCCTACTAAAGATCCGAAGGAAGCAGTATGCTTTTACTGCAATGGCAAGGGGCACTGGAAGCGAAGCTGCCCATCATATCTGAAGGACCTTAAAGACGGCAAAGTCGAAAAGGCCAGCACCTCAGGTATGTTCATGATCGAGCTCCATAACACTTCTATCTCTAATGCATAGGTTCTTGATACAGGATGTGGTACTCACATTTGCTCTGTATTGCAGGGACTAAGGGAAAGTAGAAGCTTGAAGCATGGAGAGCTGAGCCTAATCATGGAGAATCGAAAGATCACGCCTGTGAAAAAAGTCGGAAGGTTCCAGCTCGTGCTTAGATCAGGAGTAGAGATTAGCTTAAATAATTGCTGTTATTCACCCGATATGAATCGGAACATCATTTCTTTGTTTGCCTTGTATAAGGATGGATACAATTTCAGCTTTGATAATAATAATGGAAGTATTTTGGTTTATTTGAATGATGTTTTTATATTCAAAGCTCGTCCTTATAATGGCATATATGAAACTGTTGAGTGTGATAACAACCTATTATTTAATATTGATTCTAACGAAATTGATAAGTCCAAATTGTGGCACTGTCGCCTTGGGCACATTAACAAGAAACGCATTGCCCAACTCCAAAAGGATGGAGTGTTGGAATCATTCGACCTAAAATCGGATGATGTATGCGAATCCTGTTTACTGGGCAAGATGACAAAATCACCATTCACAGGAACGTGTGAAAGAGGTGAAGGACTATTGGATTTGGTCCACACAGATGTATGTGGGCCATTCCGATGTGCTACAAAAGGGGAAAATCGTACATATGTCACCTTTACAAATGACTATAGTAGATTTGGATATGTTTATTTAATTAAACATAAGATCGACACTTTTGAGACATTCAAAAGATATCAAAGTGAAGTAGAGAATCAACTGGGCAGAAAGATAAAGGTTCTCCACTCCGACAGGGGAGGAGAGTACCTTAGTATCGAGTTTCTCGATCATCTTAGAAGCTGTGGAATAGTTTCCCAGTTAACTCCTGCTAGAACACCACAACTCAACGGAGTTGCGGAGAGGAGAAACAGGACCTTGTTAGACATGGTCCGATCTATGATGAGTCGAGCAACACTTCCAGTAAGTTTCTGGGGTTATGCATTAGAAACTGCGGCACATATTCTAAATCTAGTACCCACCAAGAAAGTTTCAAAGACACCTTACGAGATGTGGAAGGGAAAGCGTCCTTCCCTTGGTCACATCAAGATCTGGGGTTGTGAAGTCTTCGTTGGACGAGATACCTCTGACAAACTCAGTCAAAGATCTGAAAAGTGTCTATTCGTCGGTTACCCACAAGAGTCATTTGGATATCTATTTTACAAACCACGTGAAAACGTAGTGTTTGTATCTCGAAGAGGAGTGTTCCTCGAGAAGGAGATAATATCTAAAGAGGACAGTGGGAGTAAGATCGATCTTGATGAGATTCAAGATACTACTGATGAAGAACCAACTGCAAACACTGACCATCAACATGAGGCTGAGATGCCTGTTGAACCCAATGACATATCCTTACCTTTGCGCAGATCCGGTAGAGTTAGCAATCCTCCTGAGTTCTACTATGGTTTCCATATTGAACAGGATGATATGATTAGTGATAGTACACTAGTCGACTTAGATGAACCACCTAACTACCGGGAAGCGATGGCAGGCCCTGAGGCCGCCAAATGGAAGGAAGCTATGGATAGCGAGATTGAATCCATGTATGGCAACCAAGTTTGGAACTTGGTTGATCCCACACCCGGTCTAAAGACGGTGGGTTGTAAGTGGATATTCAAGAAGAAAACGAATATGAACGGGAAAGTACACACTTACAAAGCTAGGCTGGTGGCAAAGGGCTATACTCAAACCTACCGGATTGACTATGAGGAAACCTTTTCACCGGTAGCTAAGATTAAATCCATAAGGATAGTTCTGGCCATAGCTGCGTTTCATGACTATGAAATCTGGCAGATAGATGTCAAAACCGCTTTCCTTAACGGGAAATTGACAGAGGATGTGTTTATGGACTTAAGCAAGCTTCTCGAAGCTGGAATCTTTGCTTTCATGAGAAAATCACAGAGTTTGGATTTTCTAGAAGCGAAGATGAGTCCTGCATATATGTCAAGGTCAGTGGGAGCACTGTAGTCTTCCTGGTATTATATGTCGATGACATATTACTTATACAAAACGACATCCCAACATTACAGAGTGTAAAAGATTGGTTGGGAAGATGTTTCGCTATGAAGGATCTAGGAGATGCAGCTTTTATTCTGGGTATAAAGATTTATAGAGATAGAACGAGACGTCTAATAGGACTAAGCCAGGATACGTACTTGGACAAAATACTGAAAAGGTTCAGTATGGAGAAGTCTAAGAAGGGGAACCTTCCCTTTGCTCATGGCATAAAGATTAGTAAAGACATGAGCCCGAAGACACAGGAGGAACGAGACAGAATGAGTCGAGTTCCATATGCTTCGGCCATAGGATCTATAATGTATGCCATGACATGTACGAGGCCTGATGTCTCATTTGCTTTAAGCATGGTGAGTCGACATCAGCAAGACCCTGGTGAAGGTCATTGGACGGCGGTCAATAATATTCTTAAGTATTTAAGAAATACTAAAGACAGGTTCTTGGTTTACGGTGGACAGGATGAACTCAAAGTAACCGGTTATTACGATGCGAGTTTCCAAACGGATAGAGATGACTGTCGGTCACAATCTGGTTGGGTGTTCTTATTGAACGGGGGAGCCGTGACGTGGAAGAGTTCGAAGCAGGAAACCGTGGCAGACTCTACCTGCGAGTTAGAATATATTGCGGCCTCAGAAGCCTCAAAGGAAGCCATCTGGTTGAAGAATTTCATTGGAGATCTTGGAGTTGTCCCAACGGTTCAAGACCCTATCGAAATATTCTGCGACAACGAAAGTGCTGTTTCGTTGACTAAAGAACCCAAGGATCATGGAAAGTCCAAGCATATTGATCGGAAGTACCACTTTGTTCGTAGCAAGGTTGGAGAAGGACATGTGATTGTGAAAAGAGTGCGATCAGAGGAGAATCCAGCTGATCCGTTCACAAAGCCACTTTGTGACACCCTTGCCACAACAACCACCAATTACAAAACACCCAGGATTAATCACCGACATAACATTACATAATGATCTGATAACCTAATTTAAGTGCGGAAGCATTAAAACACATAATCAAAGTAGTGCAATAGTGTTAAACACCCTATGGTGCTACAAGGTATCAAATCTACGTCTACACACCACATTACAATTATTACAACATCCAGAATATATTACAACATTGTCTCATAACATAATTACCGATTAAGCAGTTTCAAATCTTCCAAATCTTCCCAAATGACCTAACTAGAAGGTCCGGCGGTAGACTTCCCTTTTCCTGTAAAAATAAAAATAAACAACTGGGGAATAAGCGGATGCTTAATGAATACAAAGATTACGCAATTTATAAATCTTTATGAAGCCCAAAGGTAACACAGATGACAAACATCGGTTACCCTCTTCGTACACTAAGTACGGACCAGAGCCGCAGCCCCTTCGAGCCCAAAGCTCGGCATTTAAACATACCATCTGAGACAAACGTACGATCGGGGATGACATACTGCCTACCGGGCCTAGGAGGGATCAGCTCCAGGTCATATAGCGCAGTAACATCAGAGTAATCGATGCGACCCGCCGGTCCATCACTAGATGCACAACAATCAAACGGACATGCAACAAGTAAGAATGTGCATCTAAATCTACGCAAGTTAGTAGAATTCCAACCAAACAAATGAAGCAACAGGTCTCAGCAGGCAAAGCTTAACATAAAACAGATATAAACATGCGAAATCTACTGTACTCACAGTGGGTGCGTAATTAAACTTTAACCGATATTATTTCTCCTCGGGCTTTCAACCGGATCCACCAAGTACCCTACTGTGGGTTAAACAACACCACAAGGGACCTGTTAAATTAGTTACAACAATACCTCGAGTCAAAAACCGTTTAAATTCATAAGACCAAGTTTTGTATTTTCTTGCAATATTTTCCCCCATTTCGGGTCTATGTCCAAATTCATAATACAATTAAATTTGAACCCATTTCAAGTTTACATCTTGTCCTTTGTATAACTCTTGTCATTTTATGTATTGTTTATGAGTTTCATTCAAAATACTCGAGTTTAGAGAGTAGAATTCTCTATTTTAGGCATTAAACTCGAATTTAATGGTTACATTCGAACCCACCTTCGAATCTATTTACTAAACTCGAATCCATATTCGAATTTAGGGTAGATTCGAACCCTACCCCATTCGAATATAATGATAGACTCGAAATACACTCGAATCTGGTACCAAAATCGAGTTCGTTCTTGCATTTCGACTGTGTTCTTGGGATTTTCGAGTTTGTTCATCTTACAACTTTAAAACATACATTTCTAAGCCTTATATCACCGATATATCAAGTATTAAGCCTAGTTTCGATTCTATTATGCATATACTATCATATTCTTGTAATATTTCAAGCAAAACTAGCTCCAAATCACATAAAATAACAGATTCGAATTCTAAGTTCTTGAAAACCGAAATAACAAACTTAAAAGGGTCGATTCTTACCTCAATTCGTACGATATCAGGAATCCAATTGCAGATTGTTGTAGTACTCCTCGAGATCTTTCCGTTGACGTATAAATCTCGATAATCGGCCGGTCGGTTTGTGAGATATCTTAGAGAGATGTAGAGAGAACTTCTAGAGAGAGAGTCTAGAGAGAGAGAGAGATGGTGAAAAATGAAGGGCTTGGCCTTTTTATTACCATTTTCATCATTTTGCCCATTTCACCCCTCAACTTAACCGGTTCCATAAAATACTGATTTATTCTTAAATTTATCATTAATAACTTTTATAATTCATAATATTTCTTAATAAAAATTTCCGAGTTCAAATTTTCTTAAAATAACAACAAACTTTCAAAATATCCCAAATACATAATAATTGCTCAAATTTCAACTTAATTATATATTTTCCACTAAATTAGCCCAATTTCAATAAAATAAATCCGAGGATGTTACACACTTTCTCAACCGAAACACTGTAGTCATGCTGTTAGCATAGGATTACGAGATAATGTAAAGTTTAGTAGTTAGTTTTGAATTTAAAAAATTGTAACAATGATTTGAAATTGTAATGGATTTGGTGATTAAATAATGGAGATTTATTTATTTGCAAAGTGCTGCCATCTTCTATTAATTTATCGTTGTGTTTCCTTTTGCATGTTTAGAACCAACTCCCAGAGTAATTAATTTTATTCAAATACCTCAGTCGTTCGTACTACCGGGAGTTAGTATTGAATAAAGACTGTCATGGAATGTTAGTAGACTGTCAAGAGTTTGACATAACATAGAGATTGCTGCAATATTCATGGGTACTTAATGGAGATTTAAGTATAGGGCACTCACACTTGGAAAGATACTTCATGGATCAAATCATAAGTATTTCCAAGATGATAATATCCTCTATTCTTCATACGGAGATATATTGAAGTTGCGGTTTTCTAGTCTGTCATACCTTAGTGCATTCAAACGCTGTGCGTAACTGCCAGTTATAACGGATGTATCTAGTTACGATGTTATTATTTAGCTAGCGCTGTGTATGCGAAGTTTATTCGTTCCTTTTGCCTATATGGAAAAGCGATATCTATGGGCCCTCTGATGATTAAACGTTGACTCTAGAGTGTCGGGCCCGACCGAGACAAAATTGAAGTGTTCAATTAATAAGTCTCATATAGTCATATTAATTGGAAATCAGAAACATAATTTTGAAACCAAAGATTGATTATAATCCATGTGTTAGTTTCATACGATATCAGAGAACGAAGGAATAGTTGATCCCTTATCTAAAGGATTAGCTCTGATATGATTCAGAGTTCGGCAGCTGTATCGAGTAGCTAGGAAGGCTGGTAATAGAATGTGTTTAGACAAATAGTTGCCAACTTGTCCAAGTGGGAGACTGATGGAATTAGTGTCCAAGTCACAATTATTTGTAAACATATTGTTATCAGGCTGGATCCTTTTTGGGTGCATGCAATGAATTGTAAAGAGAAGATGATTAACTTAAGTATATAATGATAATTAGTTTGTTAATTTATTATGTTTAATAAATTAATTAGAAACTAAATAATTGATTATATTTGATTAATGGGTTAGTTTGTTAATTTATTAATAGTTAATAAATTAACCGGAAGCTAATAGAATTAATTGAGGAAGTACAGGGGCTAAACTGCAATTAGTTGATAGTCAACAGGGCACCCCTAAACCCTAATAGGGGGGCCGGCCACCAATCCATCACACATGGATTATCAAAAATTTGTACGTTTCTAAAACCTATAAATAGGCAGCCCCTGCCTGCTTCATTCCTCGCTCATTCGATTCTAAGTTCTCTAACGATCACAAGGGATACCAGTTTTTGGGACTCTGAGATCTGAGCTTTAAAAGTTATAATTATCTTTTCTTTTGTTCATTGGGTGTGAACAACTAGAGTCGATCTTGCTTTAGACGCTTGTTGCTCGATTCAGAGGCTGTTCGTGAAATCGTTCTTCGTGGAGAAAATTGCGAATTTTCTCAAGGTTAGTTTTTCTTATTCATCTCTTTATTTTAATAATTAGTTGTTTAGCTTGTTTGGTTAGATCCTTAAGGTTTTATATTCTTGCATAGTTAGGTTATTTAATTTTCCGCAAAGTTTTAATTTAACCTAGCAAGGGTATAGGAAACCCAACACCGCCATGCACCAACACAAATGCATCACAATTCCCGCATGATGCATCATTATTTCCACGTGATGCATCAAATTCTCGCGTGATGCATCGATTTCCACGTGATGCATTACAATTTTCTTGCGATACATTGTGATTCTCCAAAAATCTTCGATGCATAGATGTTCTCCATTGAACCCACCCATATATATATATATATATATATATATATATATATATATATATATATACACTCACACACACATACAGTGGAGGGGTTGAATGGAAAATCTTTACGCATTATGCATTGCTAGAAAAATCGTAATGCATCACGTGAAAGAGATTACACATCATACGATAATAATCATGCATCAAGATCACTTGACGCATCATTCTGAGAGTTTGATGCATTACGATCACTTAATGCAGCATGTGGCCAGTCCGAGTCGGGTCGGTCTGACAGTCCAAATCGTTTTGTTTTGACCATTTAATACAATCGAAGTCGGATCATAGTTTTTATGTTTCTTCACAAAATTAATAAAATAATAAATTACTTAACTGGAAATCGAACCCGGAAACTCTAATTTCGTAAAATAACGTTTTAATCATTAGACTACAAGTTACTTTGTTGTTAAATTTATTGACTTACTTATTTTAATAACAAAGTTACTCTTTAATATTTTAACTTAATCAAACATTAGACTTTACTTGAGATCGAAAACAAGAACTCTAGTTGCAAAGATCAACATCATATTTTATTCATCATTATAATGCATTATGGTTTTCCTTGTGATACACTATTAAATTAATATATTAAATATAAAGTTTGTGATTAAAAAAAATAAGCTAAAAATCAAATGGTAATGGGAGTTCTAGCTTAATGGATAAAGCTTTACTTTATGAAACACAATGTTCTAGGTTCGATTCCTAGCTAGATAGTTAAATATTTTATTTTTTATGAACAAAAAACATAAAAGCGATGGGCCGACTTCGACTGAACGGATCGGTCAAAAACCGAACCGGTTTGCACCACCTGACTGGCTTGACCCCGACAGTTCGTGTGATGCATCAAGAAGCATCAAGTGATCTTGATGCATCATCCTCATCGTGTGATGCATTAGATTTTCTTTGTGATGCATTGCGGTTCTACTCTAACCGACCACGTGATGCATCAAGTGAGCGTGATGCACAATCCTTCATTGCTGATGCATTGTTCTCTAAAGTTTTTCAATGCATAGAAATTCTCCATTGAATCTCATACACACACACACACACACACACACACATATATATATATATATATATATATATATATATATATATATCTGTGTGTGTGTGTGTATGTATGTATGTATGTATGTATGTATCGGGGTATTTGGAAATGGCGTTTTAAAAATAACTTATTTTAAAGGGTTAATATTGAAAAAACCCTATAAACTTGTATCATTTTCACGATTAAGTCCCTAAACTTTTTTTCCGATTGTTTAAGTCCCTAAACTATTTTTGTATTATTCAACAGTATATATTTTTGAGCGGCTACCGGATGAGTACGTAAAACACAACCAATAAAACAAAAGGTTTTGGGACTTAATTGCTAAAACTTGTAAAGATAGTGAGTTTTTTGAATAAGACTGTGAGAATTGAATTGAGAAATCAAGAACTCTGTTATTGACTATAACAAGTTTACAACTGAAAGAAACAGAATTGTGATCAAGAGTATGATCTTACACGAATGAATACTCAGTACTTATAGAAGAGATGGTTAACAGTTTGTTAATCATTTAACAACCGTATTACACTTTATACCTTCTATATCTATTGATTATTACTTAATAGACCCTTAAAGAATGTGATAATCACAACTAACTCCTCACATTCTCCACCTTGATTACACATCTTTAAGTAGATTTAGCTTTGCTACATGATAGTTGAACTTTGCTGCTGGAAGAGCTTTGGTTAACATGTCTGCAACATATTCTTCTGTGCTTACCTTGTCAACTATCACTTCTCCTTTCTTTATAATGTCTCTGATGAAATGCAGCTTCACATTTATGTGTTTTTTCCTTTCATGATATACCTGATTTCGGGACAAGTGTATTGCACTTTGATTGTTACACAGAACTAACACCCCTTCGGATTTAATCCTAGCTCCATCATAAAGCCTTTCAACCAAACTGCTTCTTTGACTGCCTCTGTTAGTGTTATGTATTCTGCCTCTATAGATGATAATGCTACCACCTTCTGAATTGTAGATTTCCAGCTAATAACACCATTCATCAGCTTGAAAACATAGCCACTTATTGACCTTCCCTTGTCCACATCCTTAGCATAATCAGAATCTGAAAACCCCTGTATGTTAACTTTATGCCCACCACTAGCTGCTTTTAACACCAGCCATATCCTTAGTACCTCTCAAGTACCTAAGAATCCATTTAACAGCCTTCCAGTGATTCTTTCCTGGTTTGGACATGAATCTACTCACTATTCCAGTAGCATAACACAGATCTGGCCTTGTACATACCATAAGATACAGAAGACTTCTAACTGCTTGTACGTAGGGAACATTTACCATTTCATCATCTTCTTCTTTTGTTTGAGGAGCATCCAATTTCAACAGCTTTATTTGAGTACCCATAGGTGTATTTATAGTCTTAGCTTCACTCATATTAAACTTGTGAAGAACTTTCTGTATATAACCTGTTTGTGACAGCTTTAGCGCCCTATTCTTTCTGTCTCTCCAGATTTCCATTCCCAAAATCTTCTTTGCTTCACCTAACTCTTTCATGTCAAACTTTGCCTTTAACAGCTCCTTGGTCTTTCTGATCTCTTCACTATCATCACAAGCCACCAACATATCATCCACATACAATAATAGATATACAAAACAACCTCTTTTGTATTCTCTAATGTATACACAATTGTCATAATTGCACCTTGTGAATCCATTATCAACTATATAATCATCAAATTTGATATACCACCTTCTAGGAGCCTGCTTCAGTCCATAGAGAGATCTTTTTAACAAACACACCTTATCACTGTCTTCTGGACTCTTGAACCCATCTGGTTGCTTCATATATATTTGCTCTTCTAAGTCACCATGAAGGAATGTTGTTTTGACATCAAGTTGTTCCAATTCTAAATCCAACACTGCTGTAATTGTAAGCACAACTCTGATTGATGTGTGCTTCACAACTGGTGAGAAAATCTCAGTGTAGTCCACTCCTTCCTCTTGACTGTAGCCTTTTGCAACAAGCCTTGCTTTATACCTTGGTTCAGCCTGTCCTGGGACTTCTTTTAATTTGTACAACCATTTGCAACCAACCAACTTCTTACCTGCTGGTTTATCAACAAGTTCCCATGTCTGATTTTCATACAAGGACTGCATTTCCTCTTCCATAGCCATAAGCCATCTGTCCTTATCAGGTGAGTCAATTGCATCTTTGAATGAGATTGGCTCATAACTAGCCTCATTCTCAGCTATAACAAGAGCCACTGCTGTCAAGTCCTCCCCTTCTCTGTATCTTACTGGTCTGACTATTTGTCTTCTGGTTCTATCCATTGCTAGCTGATAACTTTCCTCACCTGTTTGCTGCGGATCATGCTCTACCTCAGGCTGATTACTCCTCTTTGAGTCAAGCTCCACCTCTATCTGATGCCATTGACCTGTCTCATGGCATTCTTTCCAACATCCTTATAGTAGAGTCCTTCATTGAACACCACATTTCTACTTAAAATCACTCCTTTGAACCACCATCACATCTCCATATCCTATATCCTTTTACTCCATCAGGATACCCCAATAATACACATTTGAGTGCTCTGTCTTCAAGATTGCCTTGATCCACATGAGCATAGGCTATACATCCAAATGGTGTCAATACAGAGTAGTCAGTCTTTTCATCTGACCACAGACTAACTGGTGTTTAATTGTCCAACGCTGCTGATGGTGATCTATTGATGAGATAAGCAGCTGTTGATACTGCTTCTCCCCAAAATAGTTTTGGCATCCCTGACTGAGACAACATACATCTAACCTTGTTCAGAAGGGTTCTGTTCATTCTCTCTGCCAATCCATTCTGCTGTGGAGTACCAGTAACCGCTAAGTGCCTTCTGATTCCATGAGCATGACAGAATTCATTAAACTCCTGATTACAAAACTCTAGCCCATTATCAGTCCTTAACCTCTTTACTTTCCTGCGTCTGAACCTCCACCATCTGCTTCCACTCCTTGAATCTTTAAATGCTTCATGTTTGGCTTTCAACAGGTATACCCACACCTTTCTTGAGTAGTCATCAATGATTGACATGAAATATCTAGCACCACCAAGAGTTTCTGTCCTAGCAGGACCATATAGGTCTGAATGTACATATTCTAGAACTACTCCACTTTTATGACTACTTCTGTTAAATTTCACCCTATGTGCCTTCCCCATCACACAATGTTCACAGAATTCAAGATCTGTGATCTTGAAATTTCCAAGCAGACCATCTTTCTCCAGTTCTTTCAACCCTTGCAGGCTCATATGACCAAGCCTTGAGTGCCACTTCATGGTCTCATGAACTTGGTTGTCACTGGAGCTGCAGTTCACACATGCTTGCACCACTCCATCTAGAACATAGATGTTGTTTCTCCTTGAACCTTTCATCACAACACGTGTACCTTTGACCACCTTCATCTTCCCAGCACTGATCTTTGCATGCATGCCTTCACTTTCAAGACTACCAATGGAAATTAAATTCCTCTATATGTTTGGAATGTATCTAACATCACTTAGCTTGACTTGGTTGTCACTGGAGCTGCAGTTCACACATGCTTGCACCACTCCATCTAGAACATAGATGTTGTTTTAGCACTACACTGCCTACACCTGCAATGTTGCATGGACTGTCATCTCCAAGAAGAACACTCCCTAACTTTTCTGCCTTGAAATCAGTGAGAAGTTGTTTATTTGGTGTCATGTGATGTGAGCAACCTGAGTCCAATGTCCAGTCATCACATGTACTGCCAGTAGTTACCATCAATACATCAACACTATCATACCCATCTGATGGTGCTTCTTCCTTCTGAACATGTTGGACTCTTGATTTTTCTGAATTCTTTTTATTCCACTCTGGGCAATCCCTCCTTATGTGTGTCTCTCACTGACACTCATAGCACCTTCTGTTGCCTCTGGATTTGGATCTTGAAAATCCCTTTTTCTTGAAATTCCTTTTCTGTTGTCTACCCCTGACATTTAGAACCTCAGCAGGCTCTGTTCTGTGATCAGTCTTCTTCTTGAGTTCTTTAGAGTTGATAGCTGCTAACACCTCCTCCATTGAGAGACTTTCTCTTCCAAACATCAACATATCAACAAAGTGTTCATACGTTGAGGGAAGTGAAGTCAAAAAGATTATGGTTCTGTCCTTTTTATCGATCTTGACTTCAATGTTTTCAAGATCCAGCACCAACTTGTTGAATTCATCAACATGATCTTGAAGAGAGTTTCCAGCTACCATTTGGAAGGTATATAGCTTTTTCTTGAGATACAGTCTGTTGGCCAACGATTTGGTCATGTATAGACTCTCCAACTTAGTCCTTACACCTGCTGCTGTTGTCTCCTTTGATACCTCCCTGAGTACTCTATCTCCTAGGCTCAAAATTATTGCACTATGAGCCTTTTCTAGTATATCCTTCTTCTCCTTCTCTAATGGATTTCCAGGTAGCATTTTATCGCCTGCAAGGGCATCAACATGATCTTGAAGAGAGTTTCCAGCTACCATTTGGAAGGTATATAGCTTTTTCTTGAGATACAGTCTGTTGGCCAATGATTTGGTCATGTATAGACTCTCCAACTTAGTCCATACACCTTCTGCTGTTGTCTCCTTTGATACCTCCCTGAGTACTCTATCTCCTAGGCTCAAAATTATTGCACTATGAGCCTTTTCTAGTATATCCTTCTTCTCATTCTCTGATAGATTTTCAGGTAGCATTTTATCGCTTGCAAGGGCATCGACTATGCCCTGATGAACCAGCAGTGCCTTCATCTTCAATCTCCACAGGCCAAAATCATTCTTCCCATCGAATTTCTCTAAATCAAATTTGGTTGACACCATTTTGATTAGATGATAATTCAGGACTTTAGAATTGCTCCTAATCAGACTAACAGAAATTACGTAGAGGAGAATTGCAATAACGGATTATGCGCAGGTTACGAGATTCGCAACCTGTCTCTGATACCAATTGTGAGAATAGAATTGAGAAATCAAGAACTCTGTTATTGACTAAAAGAAGTTTACAACTGAAAGAAACAGAATTGTGATCAAGAGTATGATCTTACACGAATGAATACTCAGTACTTATAGAAGAGATGGTTAACAGTTTGTTAATCATCTTAACAACCTTATTACACTTTATACCCTCTATATCTATTGATTGTTACTTAATAGACCTTTAAAGAATGTGATAATCACAACTAACTCCTCACAAATACAAAAATTATTAAGGGACTTAAACAATCAAATTTTTTTTTTTGGGATTTAATCACAAAGCTAAGAAAAGTTTATGAGGTTTTTTCAATATTAACCCTATTTTAAATATCAATTGTGTAAAAAAAACATTTTTATAGACGTCGTAAGTAGGGTTATAATTGAAATCTTGTCTAAAGTGTCCATTTATTTTAGGAAAAAAAAGAAGCAATGTGGGTATTTAGTTGAGGCGGGTGAAATAATTAATAATAACAATAACAACGATTTTATTATTACTTTATAATAAGAATTAGTTTGTTATCCGTGTATTACATGTGATAGATAAAAAACTGTTTTTTAATTAGTATAAAATCAAAAAATAATCATAGAAACAAAAAATAAAATAGCAATATTATACTACTAAAAAGATTATTGAATATATATAAAACAGGTAATCAAAGAAAAAAAACATAAGTAAAAATTAAAGACAAAATTACACAAATGGTCCCTGTGGTTTGGCCCTAATTACGGTTTTCGTCCCTGAAAGAATTTTATTACACCAACAGTCCTTATTTTTCAAACCTTGCACATTGGTAGTCCCTGATTTCGACGGACGTTATCTGCGAACGTTAAGTTGGAAATTATTAAGGGCATTTTTGTCATTTCAGTCCCAATGCATTAATAAATCGTTATTAACACCAGGATAAATAAGTAAATTAATTCACATAACTTTCTTCTCCGTTGTCACCTTCCCAATCAAATTCTTGGATTCTTGTTTTCTTTCCTTCTATGCCTGCATTTTTTCTTCTTCGTTCAATATGTAGTAGCTTTGTTTTTGCCATGGAGATACTTCTTCATTAATTTATCTTCATGTTCATCTTCTCCATTTCATCTGCTTCAAATCCTTTCTAAGAAGCACTCTTGAGCTTGAAATCAGAATTCATTGTTCCGTCTGGCGTTTTAAAAGATTGGGTTATCCCTCAACAACAAAATCCGTCACAAAAAATCCATGCTTGTTCTTTGACAGGCGTACGGGTCATGCAATAGCCTCAAGTTCCTTCACTTAGCAGGAAATTTATTGAGTAGGTATTTGCCAACGGAATTTGGAACGCTGAAAACTGTCACTCATATAGCGATCAGTTACAATTCTTATCAAGGCAGCATCCCATGGCAATTTGGTAATATGAGCGAGCTCCAGTATCTTGATATAGCTGATGTTAATCTTTCAGGTCCAGTTCCAAAGGAATTATGTAATTTAACTAAACTCAACACTCTTTTTCTCTTTAAAAATTCTCTCACTCGGTTGATCCCTGTGGAATTTGGTAACATTTTGACTCTTGAAAGTTCTGATCTTTTGGATAATTTGCTTTCTGGTCCTATTCTAGAGAGTTTTTCAGATTTGAAAAATCTGAAATTGCTAAGTGTTATGTATAATGACATGAACGCTTCTGTTTCTGAGGGGATTGCTAAGCTTCCTAAACTTGAATCTCTTCTTATTTGGGATAATTTCTCTGCCGGTACACTTCCACAAGAACTGGGCAAACATTCTAAACTAAAATACATTGATGTTTCATCAAATAGTTTTGTGGGTGTGATTCCTCCTGATATTTGTTCAGGACGACAGTTGACGAAACTAATGTTGTTTTCGAATTATTTCTCTGGTGGACTTTCGTCGATCTCCAATTGTTCTTCCTTTTTGAAATTCTTTAGGTCCTCCATTGTTGTAGAAGAAGTGAGAGAGACGATAGTAATACCTGCAACGGTCACACGTATTAATGGAGAAAGAAACAAAATTAGAGAGAGAAACTGAAATGAAAAAAATGCCCTTAATAATTTCCAACTTAACGTTCACAGATAACGTCCGTCGAAATCAGGGACTGCCAATGTGCAAGGTTTGGAAAATAGGAACTGTTGGTGTAATAAAATTCTTTCATGGACGAAAACCGTAATTGGGGCCAAACCACGGGGACCATTTGTGTAATTTTGTCAAAATTAAATAAAAACGAAGAAAGAAAAAAATTTATAAAAATTCGGTAAATAGTCAAACAGTTTTTCATAAATTAATTTAATTATTTATTTTAACATTTATAAAAAGTTTAGATAAGAATCTAAAGAAAGATATCGGTTGTGAACTCAAAACTTAAAACAAAAATCTGAGATGCTAGGCGGACTTTTTTCTAAATCTATTTAATTATATATTAAATTACATTGTAACTGATTTTAGTTTTAATTACTTTTTAAAATCAATTAGACGATTGAATGAGAAAGTTATATTAAAAAATTTTGGAGGGAAAATAAAATTTTGGTTAATTGAGGTGGTGACATATGACATTAGAAGTTCTCATTTATTAATATATAAAGATAATAAGGGTTTATTATGAAAAAAATAACATGTTTTCATGTTTTTTACGTTTTCATTCCTCTATGTTATTTTTTTCCATAAAAATACTCAAGTTAATTTTTTATTTTTGGTTTAGTGAAATTTATACATTAAAACCCAATTTTTTAGTTTTAAAGAACCCGGTATACTAATTATGACTGTGTACAGATGTCCAAATTTCACTAAACAAAAAAGAAAATTTTAACTTGAGGACTTTAGTAAAAAAAACATAGAGAGATAAAAACGCAAAAAACATGAAAATATGTTTTAATAATAATAATAATAATAATAATAATAATAATAATAATAATAATAATAAGTTAATGGTTACTTTGGTAATTAGTATTCATAACTCATAAGCTATTTTAAATAAGCATTTAATCGGGTGCTTATTAAAATTGAGTTTTCAACCCTTTAAAACACAAATTATTTAAAAAATCAACATACTTTTAGTGCTTTTTGTTTAAGTCTTTGCACCAAAAATGTTTCCATAAAAGTTCATTAACTTAAAATTGTTTCCGTAACGATCCCTATACAAAAAATGTTTATATAAATGTCACTTAACTTAATAAAATCTTATAAATAAAACTCTTAAAAAACACAAATTATTTAAGAGACTTTTATGAAAATGTTTTAAGTTTCGAGCTAGAGCTGTGAGCTAAAGCTTTTAGTAGCTTGAGCTTTTGTGAGCCGAAACTTTTTAAAATAGCTGGAGTTTTTTGATTTTTATAAATGTGTTTGTTAAAAGTAGATGTAGCTAAATTTTAGTACAAAATGACATAAAAAGACATTGATATTAATTAAAGCTTGTAGTTTATAATTATTTGGAGGGTTATATGCCAAAAATAGCAACAACTTTTTTGTAGTTTTACCGTTTATACCAACATTATTTATTTTTCATCATTAATAGCAACAACTTTTGTATTTTTTACCGATTATACCAAATTTTGACCTGGAAACCTGCTATAGCAGGTTACCATCCATTAATACCAACAACTTTTTTCTTTTTACCAATAATAGCAACAACATTTTAACTTTTTACCAATAATAGCAACATCTTTTAACTTTTTACCAATAATAAAAACATATCAAATTAAATTTTCCTTTATCTTTAACTAATCATTACCTTAAAGAAACTAAATTTATTAAAATCGAAACACAATCAAATAAGTTAATAATCCATTTTTTGTTTAAATTTTGTTAGAAATAAACTAAATGCAGTGTGTGCCTATAAAAGAGATAAAAAAAATATGTTTTCTATAGACATTAAAAAATGAAGATTATTTTGATGTTGTCATATTTTCATGCATAGTCGGGTTTTAGAGCTATGATAGGGTCGACCATTTAAGTGTAACATGAGAACGTGAAACTCAAATCATTTGGTATAAGATGTCATAGAAATACATTGAACACATTATGCTACATTTGTATTCTTTTTTGGATACTTAGTTCAACAATATTTGCATTATTTATTTATTTGAACGTCATTTAATTTTTATAAATTTAAATCATATATAATCATCCATAACATAAAGGGATGTGTCTTTTAAATGTTATCATTTTATTTATCAAATAAATAAAAGACTAATTATCCATAATTAGATCATAATTATTTATTATTATTCATTTATTTGTCACATAAATAAATAATGCAAATATTGTTATAATAAGTATCCAAAAAATAATACAAATATAGCATAATGTGTTCATTATATTTCTGTGACATCTTATACAAAATGAACTTTCACGTTGTCATGTTACACTTAAATGGTCGCCCCTATTATACCCCTATAAGGCTATGCATGAAAATATGACATATCAAAATTAGGAGTGTGCAAAAAAACCAAAAACAAATCTAAAACCGAAAAAAACCAAAAAACTGGAACCAAAAAACCAAACTGATTGGACTTTGAATTGTCAAAAACCAAAAATTTCGGTTTGGAGGTCAAAATAAACCGGGGAAAACCAAACCGAACTGAAGTTTTATGATTTTAAAATTTATAAATACTCTTCATTCGTTACATTTCTTCATTTAAGTTTTTTATTGAAAGTTTTAACTTTTCAATGTCTAAATTTCATATGAGACTAACACTCACTTTGCATATTATGATGATTATTATTATTGCATTTGTATGTTGTCATGGTTTTGAATGATAATCTTCATTTTTAATGCTTAAAGAAAACATACTTTTTAAACATTCATAGGCATACATTGCATTTGATTTATCTCTAACAAAATTTAAACAAAAAAATAGATTATGAACTTATTTGATTGTGTTTCGATTTTCATAAATTTGGTTTTTTTAAAAATAATGATTAGTTAAAGATAAAGGAAAATGTAATTTGATATGTTTTTATTATTGGTAAAAAGTTAAAAGTCGCTGCTATTATTGGTAAAAATATAAAACGTTGTTGCTCTTATTGATAAAAAGATAAAAGTTGTAGGTATTAATTGATGATAACCTGCTATAGCAGGTTTCCAGGTCAAAAGTTGGTATAATCGATAAAAAATACAAAAGTTGTTGCTATTAATGATAAAAAATAAATAATGTGGGTATAAACGGTAAAACTACAAAAAGTTGTTGCTATTTTTGGCATATAACCCATTATTTGGAGGTTAAAAAAGTAATTTTGTTTGAATAAAACTTAAGCTCGTTTTGAAAGCTACTTCAAGTAGCTTCTCCTGAAAGAGTTTTTAAGAGCTTTCAAATCTGAATCAAAAGTTTAAGCTCTAATAAACCAAACGGAGTTTTTGAGCTTGAGTTTTCAAAAATCAAAACCTAAAAGCTCCTAAAAACTTCCAAAAGTTCTTCGTAAATCGCCACCTTAGTGTCTCCATCTTTATACATGTTTTCTACCTATAAATAGTATATATTTTTTGAAACAACAATAACCAAAACTAAGATGTAACATCCTCCGTTTGGGGCTAAAAATTTTCGGTTATGACATCATAATCCTTGTAAAATGATGTCATGTATTACAAAATATCGTAGATAATTGCTATAAATTTAATTTCAACTGTTATAAAAGCTTATAGGTTAATTAAAAGTGTTAATCTTGAAAAATTGCAAGTCCGAGGGGTTAAAATGAAATCTATCTGAACCTCTTTGACGTCATCAATATACTTAAATTGAAAGTTTGAACTATAAAACAAGTGTCAGGCGGCTCAAACAAACTATATAACCAGCTGATTTATTTTATTACTTTATATATATATATATATATATATATATATATATATATATATATATATATATATATATATATATATATATATATATATATATATTATATAACATTTTGTTGTACTATAATAACTTTTGATAATGTAGTTTATAAAATTCAAAAATATATCATTATGATCATATTATTTTTATCTACATTTCGATATAAAACTTAATACTATTAGAACTTTTTTCGTTAAGCAAACAAGTATGCAGCTGACAAATTTTTTAATTTTATATGTAATATATATAAGTGTTTTGTTTTTCTGTTATAACATTTGATATCATATAAGTTAAGATCCATTTTGACCATTCAACTTTCAAATTTGTCCCATATAACAACTAAACTATTTTTGTCCTGATGTAGTCCACTTTGGGCAAATTTAATAAAACTAATGGTGAAGTCGGTGCAAGATATGATAGTTTAGTTGACAAATCGGGACAATTTTCAGTGGCTAAATCAGTAAAAAAAGTTTAATGGCTAAATATGTATACAAAAAATACCTCGGGACAAAAAAAGTTTAGTGACTAAATTGAAAAAAAAATCTGAAAGTTGGATAGTTAAAATGGTACTTAACCCATATTATATAGTCTGTCTTAATTTTCCCCGGTTTGAGTCTTGCGCTGGGGGTACGGCCTGGGCTGCGCTGGAAGTCGTCTCTAACTCTCAAACACTCTGTTTTGCAGCGTAGGGCAGCGCAGGCCTGCGCCCCTCTGGCTCCGATCGCGCTGAATTTTCTCGAGTTGCTTCCGTTTGACGTCTTGACCCTGAAACATAATTTTGGAGTAATAATAATAAAGTTACGAAGCATCGGTGCTTAAAACTATCCTAAAACGATATAAAAACGCATAAATTAATAGTCTTATCAAATCTCCCCAACTTAACTCTTGGACGTCCCCGAACAAGCCCTTTGGAATCACAACTATCTATGTACCGGACATATATTAGCATCGTGTCTAGAATTTCTAAGTTAAGCTAGCCTTCGCAATCATGCGTTAAAACGTTTATTATGTAAACCAATGACCTTTTCAGTTAAAATATATTCTTCTTAGAATTTATATAATGTATCTCACTTTTGGAAATTACCCTTTAGCTCAAGGTTACGAAACTTAAAACATGTGGATCTTTTGACCATCTTTTCCCTCTATGCATGTTTTCGACAAAATTTTCTTTTTAAATACCATGCTTAAGTCCATATTTTTCTAACTCAAGTTATCTAGCTGGTCCATGTAGCGAGATTTAGGTCAATCACTCCCAAACCAGATGGTTTTAGGGGGTTAGGCATGAGTGGTACCCCAAATACTTAATTTCCCGAACCATCTAATTATAATTGAGCTGCTTTTGAGGCTAACAATCATGATTAAGTTCTTCCCCTTATTGCATGAGTTTTCCAAAATCTTTTGACACATTACTTATATTTAAGCCCTAATATACTTTAACCTACTTGAATTTGCTTTACATAAAAAATGTTAACTATTATTACGGCTCTTTTCTTAATTATAGAATATCCTATCAACAATAGCCAATTCCCTCGTACATATATTTTTTAATTATCATCACGTTCCACGGCTTGATCGGCAAACAAGACTTAAACTGGGGAAAAATAAGACAGACTATATAAACATTACAACTAAATAAGGACTCGGCTAACACTAAAACAAACAAAACTAACGATAAAGAAATTAAATGCATTACATAAATAAAATAAAAGTACAGAAAATAAAGAACAAAGAATAAGGAAAGATGGTACCCGATAATCAAAATAGAGGAGGAGGAGGAGGAGGAGGAGGAGGAGGGCCGAAGACGCTGGTGAAGAAGTCTCCATAAGGATCGTGATCTGTGGGATCTTGTGGTGGAGGTGGGAATAGGTATCCAGGGATCTGGTCTGGCAAATCCTGTCTGCCATGCGCCGGATAGCGCTGATAAGTATCGACGGCAGGGTCATAGGATTGATAGTTGGGCATGGTATAATCAGAGTATGACTGATATGGCAAACCGGCTACGGAGTCCTCGTGATGTCGGACTCCCTCCTAGTATGCCCATTTCTGGTGCTGGTAGTAGGCATTTTGATATGCCAGTGGCCTCTGTCCATCCTGGATCCTATCTACTCGCTCGTGTAAATAATCGACCCTATCGTAAATATGGGTCATCCTCCTATTCATATCGTCTAGCCTCTGGGTCACGTCCTCTTGGAACTCACCCTGACCCACCACTAAATCATCTAACCGCCTCATAAAGCGGCTAAGATCAACATCGTCATTGCCTTGACTATGCGAGGTAGGCGCCCCTCTGTTCGGCTCTTCGTGCCGAACCTCCGCTTCATTAGCGGCCTTCTGCTCTCTCTCCCCTCTCGTCCTCGATATAGCTCTCAATATACGACTGGTTTGTCTCTTTGTCGTATATCTCAAAACCCTCATCGACTTCCCTAAAAATCAAGGTAGGGAACATGGCGGCCGTAATGTACGTCGCCGAAACTACAGATATAAGGGACTCGGGCGAAAGTGCACCCATCCTCTCGAGGAATTTAGAGATCAACCATCCGTAGGGGATGATCGTCCTCTCTCGGGTATCGTACATTGCCCATATATCTCATGATTGTCCATGTGAAGGACAGTCTGGGCTTCGCCTTAAGAAGGGCGTACAGAACCGTGATATACCTATGCCTGACCTTAGACAGGTCACTATCACGAGGCAAGATGTTATTCACAATGATCTTGTGAAGCACCTTACACCTCAGAGTCAATGCCCTTCGGCTATAAGAAGTGGAAGACTCTGCTTCGACGAAGGATGAAATAATAATTTTATCCACTTGCTCCATCCACTCTCCCGACCAAAGTCATGTCGGTAATGGCCAGCTGGGCCTCGGATCTGTAGTCATACCCACGTTGGGTAGACCCTTCGTTGCCTACCCCTGTATCTACATTAAACATTTGGCGAATGATTCGTGCATCCATCGCCACGTCCCTACCATGGACAGTGCCTATAAGTCTCAAGTCGTTATTCGAACTCCCTGTCTCCCTCCGTAGGGTAGACATCCATTCTACTACATCGGCCTGATGAATCACGGGGACGCCCAAATCGATCACACCCTCCCATCCCAGAAAGTCAAATAGGTATGGAATCCCATAATCCTCAAAGTCATCCCTCCTAACTCTCTTCTCGACTAACACCTTATTGGAGTTTTTTTTTTATATAAGAATAAATGTGTCTAAACTTCCTCGGGGTGTTGTGACAATAAAAGGTTAGGGGTCCAATCTATTGGTACATTTATGGGATGAGATCGTTGGCGTGTTCTTCGTGACATCTACAATTTTATCAACCAATGTATGAGATAAATCAAATAATGTAACCTATAATTACATTTTGCACAATTACGCTCAAATTAAAGATGCACACACACACACACACAGATATATATATATATATATATATATATATATATATATATATATATATATATATATATATATATATATATATATATATATATATACTTTTTACGCTCAAATTAACACATCTCAATTATAATCTATATTTTGCCATTATTTTAAGCACTAAACATATATCATGTATCAATAAAATCCATTTAACACATAAAATTAATTTTCTAGCTAATTACCCAACTTTATAATTCATACATTATATACATATTTAGGCAACCAACTTTCATAAACCAAATTATTTCTTAGAAATTAAACATGACAAATTAACTATAATTATCAACTAAGCATATATCTCATCATACATAAATCAAGGTTATCTCTAAAATCATGCAATTTCACATACTTTGACTCTTAAAATTCAAAATTACCATTAAAACTCCATGGATGACTATGAAGCTCAAGCTTTCATTTTGCTCAAAAAATATGAAATAAGTTGCATTTACTCGATAAAAACACTAACCTTGAAGATTGGAGACTTAGAATGATAAAAATCTAGCTTTTTGCTTCACCCACTTCTTCACCCAAAACCCTTCAAAGTGGATGAAAATACCCACAAAGAATAGTTTTCTAGCCTAAATCTTTGATATATATGATAATGTAGGTGTTTTGGAGCTTAGATTTGCAAATTTTAGCACAAAAATGGAGTAGCCGCATACAAGCCGTAGAGAAAATGGGTTTAGGGTTTGTGAAAAATGAAGAAGGAGGCTGAAATAAGTAATTTAACCTCGATGGGGCATAGTCTGCGCCCCTCATGCGCCTAAGCTTCTGAAATTTTGATTTTTTAATGGTTTTTGGTACGCGGGGCAGTATATCCTTCTTATTTATGATTAAAAATGTGGTCTAAAAATTTTTGTGGGGGCAAAATTAATTAATTAACCATTTTTAGAACACTTCCCTCCCCTAGACCTTTATGACGTCCTCATCACATTTGAGCACTATAATCATTTAATCAATTTAACATAAATTGGTACCCATTCCTTGTTCACAATACATTGCAAATAATTCAAAATAAAATTAAAATTCAAACTCTTCATTAAAATAAAGATATTACACCACACTTAATAACTAAATAACAAACAACCACATAAAGTAAAATACGATTATAATTCGAAAATCACACCACACCAGAAATTAAACAAACCATATAAAACTTAATTGTTTATCACGCAACAACCAACCATATTCAAATAATTAAATTAAAACTGTTTCGCAGGGTTGATCACTTCTTCTAACTCTCTGACCATCATTTGGATGGTTGTGAGCCAATCTGAATGCACTTGGAACAATTTTACATGTTTCTTTTGCTCCTCTTGCAACTTCTCGATATTCTGTGCCAAGTCTTTGTTTGCGTTCAGTATGCTACCCATGACATCTTTCAAAATATTGATCTGGGATCTCAGCAAGTCTTTGGTTGTCATTCTTTTCCATGGCCTTTCATCCTCTTCGTCATCTACATCCATTCTAGCTTTCCCTTTGTTGTTGGTCTTTCCTCGGAATAGTCGGTGGCAATGAATGAGATCATGGTTATTTTTGAGGTTTTAGGGCAACAGATTTGGTATCCTAAATGGTTTCTCTCGAAAACTAGCCCTAACATCGTATGTTTAATGAACCATATCTCATTTGGGTTAAGGTATTTAATCGGCAATTGTTCCGACACCGCTTTCTCAATAATAAATAATTCAGTTAACATACGGCAGTGCGGATAATTCATCCCTTGACCCGTGACACTACACTCCCACAAATTTTCCATTAATGTACCCTAAAGATATGGTCGGGTATCCAGTCATTAAAGCATGCAGTAACAGTACCTCCTGGGATCGAACAACAGTAGTGTCTTAGGGGGTGTTTGATAGCCACTTATCAGGCTCTTATCAGAGGTAACCTCTTATTCGGTAAGAGGAAATACTGATAAGTGCGTTTGATATGCAGAAGACATAAGAGTCAAAATTCTCTTATCATGTCTTTTCAGGATAAGACTTTGATATGCAACTTATCACCACTTATCACACCAAAAAAAATACACGTCTCTCCCACCCCACCCCACCCCACCCATACCTTTACCCCATACCTTACCTCACCCACCCTACCCTATCCTAAAACCCCCTACCCCTACCCTACCCCGCCCCACCCCATCCACCCACCCCTACCTTTACCCCATACCTTCCCACCCTACCCCTACCTACCCTATCCTAAACCCCCTACCCCTACCCCTACCCTACCACCCTAAACATACCCTACCCTCAACCACCTAATCTCACCCTACCCTAACTACCCTTAACTTACTTATACCACCTCATCCCCATCTCCACCCTTAACCCTACCCACCCCACTCCCATACTTACCCTATCCTACTCTACCCCACCCTTACACTAACCCATCAAACCTACCCACCCCACCTCACCCCTCCTTATCCCACCCACCCTACCCCTATCTCTTCCCAACTACCCCTCAAACCTACCCACCTACCCCTACCCTACCTCTCAAAGCTACCCATCCCCACCCACCTTACCCCTCAACCTACCCACCCTACCCCTACACCATTACCCTACCCTATTTACACCACCCCACCCTCAACCTACCGCACCCCTACCCTACCTCTTACCATATTTATTATAACGAGAAATATATTCCAACACTTTTTGATAAAATTTATTATTTTTCAATAACATATCTATATAACTTATAAACTTAAGTTATTTGGAAGTTAATAAACATAACCTTATAAACTTGATTATAACTTATAAGCTTTAATTGTTATTTGATTCTTGAAAGCATGTTGGTTATATGTTTATTGAATGCATTTATGTTACTTGATTATAACTTATAAACTTGAATTGGTTTCTTACTTAAATCTTGTTAATGTTATTTGAATGATATTAAATGTTACATAGATCACTTTGATTCAATGATATTATTCTTACTTGATATTTGACTTTAATCAATGATATATGTTTGGTTTTGAGAATTAATATGTAAAATTAATAAAAATAACAGAATCAGATAATTTATAAAACAAACAGACTTATTGAAATCTCTTATCAGATCTTAGTATCTTATCAGGACCACCTCTCATCAATCAGAAGTGGAATCAGACATCAGACAATTAACCTCTTATGCAATCAAACAGCACCTTAGTGTCTGGGAAGTAAGTTAAAAATAACTTGAACTCCTATGTTATTTTCAGAACCAGCTTGAACCACAAGGCCTTTACCGAGTTGATTTAGCAACTCCCAAGCCTCATCATCTTCTTTAGTTAAAAATGTGCCTCCCGTGGCAACAATAATCATATTACGACTTTCTTGACTCACACCATCAAAAAAATGTTTTGATAAGCATCCATTTGGGTACTTCATGATGTGGACAAGCTCTTAATAGCTCATTCATACACTCAAAAGCTTCGTAGAATTGTTCACTGGGTTTTTGTTTAAATCCGGTGATTTCTTTTCTTTTCTCGATAGTTTTACTGATGGAATAATATTCGTTAAGAAATTCTCTCTTCATTTGATCCCATGTCGTAATGCTATTGATCGGTAACGATACAAACCAATTTTTTGCTTCCTCTTTCAACGAGAAAAGAAATAATCGAAGTTTTAAACCGTCGGTGGTTATACCTCGGACATGGCTTGCTTTACAAATAGCCGTGAACTCAGCTAAATGTTCGTAGGGTTCCTCACTTGGCATCCCTCGGAAGATCGGAAGAATTTGAAATAATTGAGGACGAACTTCGGGTTCGTTCTTGTTTTCAGGATAACGGATCGGAGACGGGTCGGACACATTTCCAGGGTGGTAATGTGACTCAACCGTACGTATTGCTTGCTCACCGATCCTAGCGGCTATACGCTCAGGTTCTTCTCGTTCACGATTTCGTGACGAAATCGGAGGACCTTCTAAATTGGGAATTTTAAAGTGAGAATTTCTTCATCTTGCTCGTTTGAGTTCTCCGTGATTAATTCTTGTTGTTTTGAATCCTGACAGTCTTTCGGTTATATTTAGCTACTTTTTTGATTTCGGGCTCGAATCGTAGCGGCAATCCTTTGGCCGATCGAGATGTAAGCATACACTATTAAAAACTTTTAATTAAATTACCTAATTAGACTAATTATATTTTTGGTGGTAAAGTAGAGGACTACAATTACCTTTTTAAATTTTTAATTTTTTATGTGATTTTTAATAATAATAATTAACGACTAAATAAACTAAATTAAAAGTACTTAAAAACTTAAAACTAAGGCCAAAACTACTTCTAGCCCTAACTAACGTTACTACTCCCCGGAAATGGCGCCAAAGTCTGACTAGCCGTCGTTCTGGCCTGTAGAAATAATCTTAAATCTAACTATTAGCGTATGGAAGTACGGGTCGAATCCGCAGGGAATGCGTATGTAATTAAGGTTAATTAGCTAGCTTCTTTAGTTTATTAAAAGCATTTAAGATGTAAAAAGGATTGAATTGTTTGTAATAAATATTACGTCTA